>PVLC010004456.1:0-84993 GCA_004027655.1 Graphiurus murinus
CATAAAGAAGAATAAAATCATGTTTTTTGCAGGGAAATGGATGCAACTGGAAAACATTATGTTAAGTGAGATTAGTCAGTCACAAAGAGTTAAGAAGCATATGTTCTCCCTAATATGTGGATGCTAGGGAGAAGATGGGGCATAGGAGGGTCTCCAGATGAAAAGGAGAGATCCTCGATAAGCAAAGAAGTTGATTTAAGTGTAGTGGACATATGAGGCAGAGGGACGCCCTAAAGCACATGATGTACTTACACAATCATATCAAGGTCACTCACTGATGTGAACCTGAGGGGGAGGGAGGGGGAGGGAATGGGGTGGGAATTGGGGAAGGGGTCAAATGAGAAGTGTGGGCAAATATGTTGTTAACAACTTGTACTTAACAAAGATATATGCTATGTTGCACGAATTACTACAATAAAAAATTTAAAAAAAAAAATACTTCACAAGGACCCTTCGAAGCACTGTCGTTCTCTTGCTTTATGTAGGAGGGACAGAGATCCAAAGAGAGGAAATGACTAGCCCCAACCAGGAAGAGGCAGGGTCAGGATTCAATTCTGGGTGTATATGACTTCAAAGTCCAAAGCTTCTAACGACTCCACTTCAAACTGCCATGAACATGGTACTCTTCTTTTGAAAACAGAGTTCATGTTGCTGGAAACACTTACACCCATGGAGCCTGAAATGGAATGATAAGATAGAGTTCCTTTCATTGTCTTCTGGGCTCTGTTCAACTCCTTAAGTTTTCAAGAATTTCTCTTTGTCTTTCTTTTTCTTTTTCTTTTCAGTTTTTTTTTAATCACCGCACAAGAAAAATGCCCTAGAAAAGGAAAATGGGTTTATGTCTGCCAAGCCCAAAGTAGCTCTTCCGAACAGAGCCCGAAGCGACTTCATTCCCTGGCCTAGAGGACACTCCACAGTGAAGCCTTCCAATTTCTGCTTGATTTCTAGTTGTCGAAAATTAAAACAAAACAAGAAGACAACTGTTCCCTGTACCGAGAGCCAGAAGTCTCCGTCTTTGTTTTTGAAGTGAGACTGATACCTCCTCAGTGGCTGAAAATTCTGTGCACTGCTTAAGCATCAGAGAAATCCCTACGTCACCCTTGACAACATTATCTCGCTGGGGGGCCTGGCATCCCCACTCCATTCCACATCTCAGACAGGGGCAGGGTCCCCTCCTGGCCACCAAAACCCGCCCGGGCTATTTGGAAACACCCCAACTCACTTCAGAGCCCACCCTGGCTGTTGGAAACACCCCAACTCACTTGATAGTCTTAATAATCTTGTCTGTTCCCCGCTTAAGTCAGCCATTATCGCTCCAGCCTTTTGAAGCCAGCTCAAAATTCACCTTGGCAAGTGTTCTGCCCTTGTTGGATACTTCCCTCTGGCTTTTCAAACTTACTAAGAGGAATTGAAGCTAGTGGGAAATGCCTGCCTGTCGTTTCTGTCCTCCTCGGCTCTACGCAAAGTCTCCCACAGGGCTGCCCTGGCTCAAGGCTAATTGGCTGTTTTATTATACAAGAGCATCAGGAAAAACTAGAAGTGATTCTTCATGCCAGCCTCCAGGCCCCTGTCTCCGAAGGTCTGCAAGATCTGTGGAAATCAGATACCAGCACACGGAGGCCCACCATCTTATTTGCTTACGTCGATGCCTGAGGTGGGCTTTTGAACCTCATGCCCCATTTAAATAAAATGAGTCTTACTCAGATGTTACACTGACAAATAGCAAGATAGAATGGATACAGAAAGTCACAGATCACAGAGGCCCTTCCGCAGCTCTCTTCCTTGTCTACACAGCAAATGCATGCTCAACTCTCAAGCTTGGTTCTTTCTAGAACCATCTCTTCTCTCCAGAGCCCTCTGCAGAGCCCAGCGCAACGGAGCACAGTGCATGCTCTTTCCTGTGTTGCTAGACACCGAGCTAAGCAAGAAAGTGGGTTAGCCGGGCACGGTGATGCACACCTGCAATCTCAGGACTTGGGAGCTGAGACAGGAGGATCGCAGGTTCTCAGCCAGACTCAGCAACTTAGTGAGCCCTCTCCAACTTAGTGAGAACTTCTTTTCAAAATTAAAAAATAGGAGAGACTCCAGGCAAAGGAAGAGAAAGCTTAGTTGAGTGAAGATGGAGACCTAACTGAGGGAGATGGGCGAGGGGAAGAGGGAAAGCCCTCAATGGACATGAAGTACACACACAAACTTATCAAAGCCCATCATTGTGCTGAGCATGGGGAGGAGAGAAGGGAGAGAGAATAGGCAGGGAAGTGGGGGAGGGCTCAATGAGTGCTGTGTGCATGTGGGCCTCCATCACTCTGAACTTCATCAACATGTGGAATTACAATGCACCAATAAAAAAAATAAAATAAATAAAAAATAAAATAGAGCTGGGGTGTAGCTCAGAGGTAGAATGCCCCTGGGTTCCATCAATTGGCAGTAAAACACACACACACACACACACACACACACACACACACACACAAAGACATTGGTTTATTAGTGTTTATCAGCAATCTCCAATAATAAGGTCTGTGGGTGAAAGTTTGGACCAAAAAAGCCCTGTTATGTAAGAGAAAGCTATTCAGTAGGTGCTCCACGAAGTACCCATTACTAGGCCACCAGGAGGAAGGCACAGAAATCAAAATCAGTGTTTAGAAATCTCCAAAATTACCATTGTTATTTGACAGCGCTGGGATACTGTAGAGAAGTTTCAGTTCACAGTTGTTTAAAAATTTTTTAAAAAGTTCTTTTTTAAAATATAAATTAGAGCTTGAGAAATGCTGGTATAGAAGACATACTGCTAAGATGGAAGAGGTCTCACCTTAGGAAGGAAGGAAAGAAGAAAGGAGGGAGGACGGGAGGGGAAAAGGTAGAGAGGAAGGGAGGGAAGGAGGGAGGGAGGAAAGGAGGGAGAAAGTGAAGGTAGTAGAAGTAAGAGAAATATAGATAATAAACTTTGCATAATGATGTACACCATGCAGAGTGTTCTTGCATATGCTCCATCACTGAGTCCCTCCCTAAGCCAAGCTCTCCCTTCTGCTCCTCAAGCACTCCACACTGTGTCCACCTCTGCTTCCTTCTTCTCCTCTTTCCCTGCATTCTGCTTCTCTCTGACACTTGATTCTTTTGTCAGGAGCACAATTCCAGGTCACCGCCTTGGGAAGCTTTCTCTGCCTGATCCAGAAAGCTCTCTTTCCCCACCCCAATCCATCCCTCTCCAGTATATCATCCCTTTTATTTTCCCCCCCATGGAACATAAAACAATCCAAAACTATCTTATTCACACATTGGCTTTTTGTTACAGCCAGTCTTCCCTCTAGAAGATCAGCTCTTTAGGAATCGCAAGGGGCCTGGCTTGTTCACCACCCCCCCACCCCGTAAACCCCGCAGTGAGAAGGGTGTCTTGTGATGGAGATGAGAGGGTGAATGGGTGACTTCATATGTGAATGAATAATGTAGGTATTTTTGTTTCCACTTAACATGCAAAGGAAATGAGAGCTTCAGGACTTTGCCCAAAAGAATTTCAGTGTTTTCCTCAAGGATATAGAGCTCCTTAGTTTAGGGTCTTTCCCAGAAATGCACAGGTCCTCAGTAGACCCCAGACCCCAAAATAAGACTCCTAACTCCAAAAGTCATGCTTCTTTCACTTTGTAGCATTGCCAGATGTTGAAGTTCCTGGGGAAAGTCCTATAGAATCTGGAGATATCCAATGAGAAAATTCACAGAGGTCGCAGGTGGCCATTGTCTGCTTTTGCCATTCTAAATAAGGATCCCTTTGAAACTAGAGGAAACAGCCAAAGTCCGGGATATTGAGTAAGAGGTCTGCTTCTAGCTGAGGAGATCTCTAACCCCTCTGCTGCTTCCTCCTCTCTTGACCCCCAAGTCTCTTCCTTTGTGTTGTTAAAGAGTGGTAAAGCAAGGACTTTGGAGCCAGGCTCATCTGGGTTCAAATTCTGAAATGTTTTTCCTTACTTGAGCAAGTTTTTACATCTGTCTCCTCAGTTTCTTCCTCCCTCTGTAGTATAAGCCCATTTTCTGTTGCTATAATGAAGACATGAGGCAGGCTAACTCTATTCTTTAGAAGGTTTACTTAAGCTGGGTGCAGTGGCACATGCCTTTAATTCCAGTACTTGGGAGGCTGAAACAGGAGGATGGCAGGTTTGAGGCCAGCCTCAGTAACTTAGTGGAACCCTGTTTCATAATAAAAAAATAAATAAATTAAAAAATAGGGCTGGGGGTAGAGCTCATAGGTAGAATATCCTTGGGTTTGATCCCCAGTACCCAGTACTACCAAAAAAAAAAAAAAAAAAGGTTTACTTGGCTCATATGGAAGTCCAAACAGCGCAGTACCGGCTCTAGTGAGGGCCTCCTTCAGTGCGTTACCTCGTGGTGGTCACTATTTGGGGAATACAGTCAGGAACAAGAAATCACATTGTCAAACAAAAGCCAGCGAGGCTGAGGTCCCATGATCCCTTACTAGTGTTTACTTCCAACAGGTCTAAGGACCTACCACTCGGCCCTGCTCTTAAAGTTCCCACCATCTCTCCACCATTACCAAGCTGGGAACCGACCTCTCAACACAGGGACCTTGGGGGAACAAGCCACATCCATATCACAGACACCCCCCCCATTGCAGAGCGTTTGCAATGACGAAACGGAGTAGCCTAGGCAAAGCGCCCCCCAGGGACACTCGACTAGGACAAATTCCTCTCCCTTCTTTCTGTTGACATCCCCTTTAACATCAGTGAATGGATTCTACCAGTGCTAAGTCGAAGGGAGAGTGAGATAAAACGAATCGAGATGTATGGCCCACGCAGCTTTCTGCCACGCTTAGGAGCGCTCCTGCTAGCACTCTCTTGTGAATGAGGCCTTCAGATTTATACGCCCAACTAAATATATATATTTTTTAGCCAATCTACAATCTCATATACAGTCTCACTGATAAGAAAATGATGCTTAGGAGCTGGGTGTGGGGGTGCACACTTGTCATCCCAGTACTTGGGAGGCTGAGACAGGAGGATCCAGGTTCTCAGCCAGTCTCAGCTACTTAGTCCCCCCCACAGCTTAGTGAGACCCTGTTTCAAAATAAAGAATAAAAATTAGGGTTGGGGATGTACCTCGGAGGTAGAATGCTCCTGGGTTCCATCCCCAGTACCACACACAAAAAAAGAAAATGATGCTTAGGGTGACTCTCCTGTGTATAAAGGAGTCCATCACTGTTTCCCGTGCTAACATGCAACTGAAAGAGGAACTAGAACTCTTGAAATCTGAAGTCTCCACTTTTCTTTTTCTTTTCTTTCTCTGTCTTTTTTTTCCTTTCTTCTCTAGCAGCTTACCCCAGTGGAAAGACTAGGAGTTCTGTGAACAGATGGACGAGAATTCAAGTCCTGGGTCTGCCATAGTCATTTCCTACGTCTAAACCTTAGTTTCCAGTCTATAAAATGGGCATACTACTTCTCACCTGGAAGCATTCTTCATGAGCCAGGAGATGATACAGCAAGATCTGTGGTGGGTGCTCAGTACCCTCAAGCTTTAGTCCCTCTCCCAAATACTCACAGAAGAAGAGGAAACAAGAGAGGGGCGGGACCTTTCACCATAGACTGGGAACATAATGCTCAGAAAACACCTGATGACTGAATAAGGGAGAAGGGTGCTTTGTTTGCTGCTGTCAAAAGAAAAGGGTCCACATCCTGAACTCCAGCCCTGTGTTCCAGAATTCTAGCTCATGACATTAGCATTGATTCCCAAGAATCCGCCAAGGACAATGGTGGGAATCTGTCATGACCGAATGTCCCTGGGGACACTTTGCCCGTGCCACCCCATTTCATCTTTGCCCACACTCTGCACTGGGCTGCATGGTTTGGATGTGGTTTACCCATTGTGCAGCTCCTCCATGACTTGGTTAAAAAAAAAAACATGATTTAAGGTCAATTGAGAGCCACGGGTGATATGGCCCAAAAGGTGTCAGATTGAAAAGTTCCAGAAGTAATAGCTCTCTGGCCACCAAGGCAACGGTTCTCCCTGGAGAGCAGCAGATCCCGGAGGACAAGGTGTGAGGCTCCCCCTTCACACCATCTGGCCCTGATCTCCAAGTGCAGTTCATTCAAATCAATGCCGCTCATGCACCTGGATTTTCAACTGGGCCCCGACCCTTCCTGTCAAGAAAATAATGCACGAAATGCCATCCTGCAATTCAACGAGGGGGCAGAGGAGCAGAGCCAGACAAAGATTGAGGCCTCGAGAGGAACCGCCACGCTGGGGTTTGCAAAGCTGTGAAGAAGTTTGGATCCGCACTTAGCAGGAGAGATGTAGTCGTCTGTCAGACATCAAGCCCCGTTTGCGAAGCTGTCAGTCACTGCTGTGAACTACAAAGTCACTGTGTGAACGGGCCAGGACCCAGGAGGATTTACACAAAATGAAAATTCAGATAAAGCAATGTCCCTGGGCCCCAGAATATTGGAATTCTTGAAAATACTGGCGTGCCATGCCAGGACTCCAGAGCCACCTAGGGGACCTCTGTCCTTACCCGCCACCCCCACCCCCTTTCCTCCTGGTCTTTCCTAATTCTCCTTCCCTTTTTCCTTCCTTTTCTTTCTTCCTTTTCCTTCTTCTCTTTCTTTTCTTTTTCTTTCTTCCTTTCTCTTTTTCTTTCTCTCTCTCTTTGTCTCCTTCCTTCAGTTTTGAGAGTTTTAGATAATTCAAGGAGCAGTAAAATGCAAACACAAAACATGTTTATTCAGGAGAGTTTTTATTTGTCTGAAATCTAAACGTTCACAACATCACACACACGGTTTTCTTTCTTTTTTTTTTTTTCCTCCTTTTATGAGAAAAGAACTAATAACATGCTGCTGCCATAAATTTAATTTTTAAAATAAATTAATATCAGGGAAATTCAGGTCAATGCAAATTCAATGTTTATCTATCGACCTAATTTTGTATAACTCAATAAATCCTTCCTGAGTGTGGAGCATACACTGTGCCTTGTCTCCTCTCTGCCCCAGATCAATTTCAAATACCAATGTATTTTACTACAGCCTCCACTGGGACTTCAGTGTCGCTTGGAGCCTCTCCATGTTTCTCTAGTCCGAGCTTTCTCCCACTCTCTACACAGGCAAATGCAAATCTTTATACTCGTCAAAGCTTCTACTTTATCACCACACTCCACTTAGAAAAGCCCCTCACTCCTCCTACACAGCAAAAATAGAAGCCAAGAAGCAAGAGCCCCGCCACCCACCTACCTCCAAGTCCCCTGGTGTGGGGTCCCACAGATGTGATCATGAGATAACAATGACAGGGGAATGCTACCGATCCTGGACCCCACCCCATCCCGTGCTGTCTGCTCAGGAAACCAATCTTCCTTCCTCTCGATCTCTGACTTCTCTTTCTCTATCAGTTCTTCCCTATCAGTATTTACATTTGTGTTAGGCTATTCCATCCTGAAAATAGACAAAAAATATATGTTGTTTTTTTTTTAATTTTTGTGGTACTGGCGATGGAACCCAGGGGCATTTTACCTCAAAGCTACACCCCCATCCATTTTTAATCTTTTTTTGTTTGTTTGTTTTGAAACAGGGTCTAGCTAGGTTGTTGAGAGTCTCACTAAGTTGCTGAGGCTGTCCTTGAATCTGTGCTCCTCCTGTCTCAGCCTCCCAGGTAGTGGGATTACAAGGGCGCACCACACCTGGTTTAGACAAAACCCTCTTGTGCGTGGACTGGCCCTCTTGGCTCTCTTCCCTTTCTTCCACATAATGTCCTCACTCTTCAAAGGCAGCCCAAGCTCACTGTCTCTCTCTTCTCTCCTGTAAGGGTGCAGTTTTAAATGAAAGCAGACCTGAGTCAGCCCCTCCTGGCTGGGCGTGGGGGTGCACCCTTGTCATCCCAGTACTTGGGAGGCTGAGACAGGAAGATCACAAGTTTGAGGCCAGTCTCAGCCACTTAGTGAGGCCCTCTGCAACTCAGTGAGACCCTGTTTCCAAATAATAAAAAATAAAACAGGGCTGGGGCTGTAGCTCAGAGATAGAATGTCCCTGGGTTCCATCCCCAGCACCATAAAAAAGAACCCTGCTTCCCCCCACCTTTTCTATGTGATCACAGGCCTAGTATTTAACCTCTCTGCAGCTCACTTTTCTCAAGAAATGGAATAAATATGAGTTCTACTTATTGGATTGTTGTGAATATAAAATATGGCAATATTGAGAAAGAGCTTAGCACAGCACCAGGCACATAACAAGCACTCAAAAATGTAGTTATTATTATTATTATTATTATTATTATTATTATTATTATTATTATTATCATATCCTTCAAATTTTTGCAATCTGGCTGCTTCTTCTGCCATTCCACTGCCAATTTTCTTCCCCAAATATCTAGATTGCTAAATTCAATCCAGGGGATTCTTCAGAATAATCACACTTCATCCCTTGGGACAGTTGATGCCTTTTTTCCTTTATGAACCAAGCTCTCCGCTCACTTCTTCTTAGTCCCTCCCTCTGACACTCCAGAGCCTGCAGCTCTCCCTCCGGGTTCCCGGGTTCCGTCCTCTGCCCTGGCTGTGTTCTGACTCTTCGAACTCTGTCTTGGTGATCTTGCCTCCCCTATGTCTTCTACAGATTGACAGTGCCCAAATCTGTACCTGCAGTCAAGAACTTCCTCCCAAGTCCCAGATTCAGAGATCCAGTCCCCTGTGGGCCATCTCTACAAAGATGTCCCACCGGGCATCTTCAAACTCTTTACACTGTCTTCAAACTGTCCCAAGAAGACAAAATTATCTTCTCCCTGTCTTCCTGTACAGACTTCCATTCACCTGGCTGCCCTTTCAGAAAACTTAAAAACACCTGTTTCCAATCCAAATTTTACCTCCTGCATATGCCTCACTCCAACTGTGTAGGCGTCGCAGTCAGCACGTCCTTGTTTCCTGTCTGTGTTGCTGCTACAAACTTCCTGTGGAGAGATGTGTGTCACATCCCTCCTCTGCTCGGTAACCAGAAAGAGATTTATTTACCTACATCATTTGAGTCAGACTTTTGAAAATACAGCAAAACACAAAGAATGGTAAAATGAACACCTCTATGGCTAGTACCCAGAATTAATAGTGATGTTTCTAAAGCTAAAAATCTTACCATATCACCTGTCTGTGAAATGCTCAATGGCCCCTCCTTGTCCGGAGGATTCTTTTCAAATTCTTGCAAGGTCAACATGAGTCTCCATGATTCCCAGTCTCTCGTCACCACAACCTCCCACTTAGCAGCCTGAAATCCAGATCATAGCAAAAGGGAGAAATTACCTAAATAGACGAGGACACAGAAATAAACATTGCCAAGTGGCTGGCAGTCACAGGAATACTGTCGATTCTGCAAGTGAGAATATCACAGAATCTTAGAAAGAATATCACAGAATCTTAGAACTGCTTGGAAATGCATTTAAATCCAGCCTCCCCTGCTCTCCACACTGAACTCCCCCATCACTCCTTCAAAGAACCTTTATTAGAAAGGTAGTAAATACGAGCACTATACGTTTTGCATCTTAGGGCTTTTTAATATACTCTAAGGAAAGCATATAGCACATGGAGACAGGTGATTATAATTCTCTAGGGCTCCTAGAAGGCAGAAATCTTTCCTCTGACATCCCTTTCAGGGGGAAGAGGTGATCTTTGAATGGAAAAGAAAAGAAGGTCGCTAACTTCAATTAAGCATTTCTTTTCATGAAGACAGAGGAAGTGTCCAAAGGTTTCTGGCAATTCCTTTGTTTTATGGAGCTAGTTAAAAGGAAACCAAGAAGGAAGAGAAATCTTTCCAGTTCTTTGACAGGCCTCACAAATTGTCTTATTTTAAGGAAACTCTGGTATTTCTTTTGCTACCAAGTTGCAGTAAATGATGTCTAAAAAATGGCATAGCCATTGAAAAACAGAATTCTCTTATTTTAGTCTGTACTGAAGTCTGCCTTCAAAGATACCTATGTCATTAAGTGCTTGTTTGGACTGGTGGAAAAATTAGTGCGGTATTGGTATATCATGTAATCACACCAGCAGAATTATTTATGAAACAGGTAGCTGGCGTAGAGGAAAAGGGATTGTACAAATAAGTTGCCTAATCCACACAGTTGTAATAGAAATTGCCACAATTTCTATGGACAATTTAAGATGGAAATTTTGTTGTTTTTCAGAATTCAATAGTTGTTAACTGATCACACTTCTGCTTCTACAATTATTTTTGCAAAATGTGAAAAGAAAACCAAAGGGACTCATTGCTGTCTTAGAAAATAACAAGGATGAAGAGAAAGGAAGGAAAATCTGTGGCTGAGTTTTGCATATATTATCTGGAGTTTTTTTTTTTTTTTCATGGATTGATTTTCCCCATTACATATAAGAACATTTATTCTGGAACATAACTGACTTTCCAGTGAAGTGAAATATTTTCAAAGTGTTGTAATTCCAATTATGTAAAAAGCATACTTCCTTTTAGAACAGGTGTTTTGGAAAAATTAAACTTGTGTCAAGATGGATATTTTAATTTGCAATGGGAAGTTAACCCAGATGGCTATAATTAGGGCTCTAAACTATCCTTTAATTTATTATTTAGAACTTTATAGCATTATACACACACCCTCAAATTTTTCAACCTTCCAAGCATAGTTTTGAGCAGATGTGCTTGGAGGTGTCAGTAATACCTAAGTGTCGCTTTGAGACAGGAAGGTCAACAGAAGGTTGATGAAAATATGTATCACAATGGGAAAGCTTTCGGGAATTCAACTTCTGTATAGTGTAGTCCGTGGTGTACAGTGAAGACCCATGCACAAACACACACCACACATACACGTGCCTGTGCACAGGAACATCATCACAGAAGTGCAGTATGGAGGAGTACAGAAAGAGGTTGGAGCATTGTGAGCTCATGATTGTCTCTATAAATCCCTTGGATAAACACAGTGGTCACCATTTATTTAGCATTAACTATGTACCAAGTACCATGGCTAAGCCCAATTTCATTGTATTCTTCCAACAGCCATATCTGCATTGTAGCAAATTATAATGTCTCTATTTTTCAGACAGGAAAACAAAGGTATGTTTCATCACCAAGTGACCATATGACCTTGGAAACAGCAGCAAGGTCATTTGTACCTAAGTTGTACTTCTTTCCTAAAGGCATGCTTCCCAACTTCAGCAGGAATCAAATTTGATTTTATGTTAGAACTGCTAGTTTGTTCCAAGAAATTTATAACTGAGAGGCAGAGAATAATGTCTTTTATTTAATGACATTTTTATTTCACAATTGTTTGCCTTATTTTAAAAGCTAAACATAAATATTGGTGTCTGTGTACAGATGAATAGATAAAGAAACTGTTGTGTATATATATATACAATAGTTTTATTCAGCCATAAAGAAGAAAAAAAATATGTTATTTGCAGGAAAACGGCTAGAACTGAAGCACATCATGCTAAGTAAGATCAGCAGACTCAGAAAGTCAAGGACGGCCTGTTTTCTTTCATAAGTAGAAACTAGAGAAAACAGAAACGCAAAGGGACCTCATGAAACTTAGGAGAGAAACCAGTAGGGTAATGGAAGGGGACTGGGGGCAGGGAGGATGGGAGGCAAAGGGAAGGTCTGGGAAAGGAAACAGACCAAATAATGTTATATGTATATATGGATGTATCACTATGAATCTCACTGCCATGTACAATTACAATGGCCCCCCCCAAAAATTTATAGAAGCCATATTGTCATAGTGATCATTAAAGAGCTGTCTTTGTTTCATAAAAAATAAATATAAACATTGGGAAAGACAAGGTGTTAGGGATGGACAAGGATGGCAATAAATAAATAAATAAATAAATAAATAAATAAATAAATAAATAAGGCTGGCTATGTAATTGGGGCCAAATCATAAAAACTTCACATTCCAACTTCAGAAAGTTGGTCTTTATCCAAAGGATGATGAAGTACCTTTGAAGGACTTTGGCCAATAACTACTTGATCTGCCTCTATTTCCATCCCTGGAATTGAAGATAACTTCGTCTTTATCTCTTGTACTTAAAACCATCCAGAATTTTTAGCCTCATCAAAAGTTAAAACTCCTTAATGCTTTTCCCCTGCAGCAAACTTTAATTATTCTAGAAAAGGAAACTCCGGATGTCTATGGAGTTTCCCACCAAGTAAGCTTGTTCAGCCCTCTCCACCAGCTCACCACCACAGTGCTCCCTGCCTCCCAGCTCCAGGAACACAGTACTGACTTATGCAGAGTGAGAGAGAGAACAAAACAATAATTGCTCAGCACCTGTGGCACAAAGCCACCTAACTACTCTGCCTCTGTGAAACATTTCTCCCCTTAAACACCCACCATTTATTTTTAACTATTTTCTCTTAAAGCTAGAGCTTTTATCCAACTGAAAACTGCTAAGCAGAATTACTTCCTAGCAGACATCACTGATACTAGGTTAAATTCAAAACTGTTCCCTCTTTAAAAGTTTAAAATGACAAACATGCCAGAATTTACCCTTTAAAGTATGAGTATCCTTTATAAAATTTAAAGTGTGTTCTCCTATGTTAGTCAGCTTTCTGTTACTATAACAAAATACTTGAGATAACTTAAAAGAAAAGGTTTTCTTGGACTGCACCGTTGAAGCTTTTAGTCTATAGTCATTTGGCCCCATTGGTTTTGGACCTGTGGTGGGGCAGCATACGATGTGCCTGGCAAAGGAAGCTGCTTACCTCAAGGTAGAAGCCAAAGGTCCAGATATCCCCTTTAAGGGCATGCCTCCATCACCTAACTTCCTCTTTCTAGGCCCCACCCCTTAAAGGTTCCTCCACCTCTGAGAGTGCCACAGGTAGACAGACAACACATGGGCCTTGGGGACACTTAACACATGGGCCTTGGGGACACTTAACACATGGGCCTTGGGGACACTTATCCAAACCATATCATCTCTACAAATGTTTTCTCCTTCTAGACAAAGAAAATGTTCCTAATAAGAACAAAACTATGCTATTTGCAGATAAATGAATGAAATTGGAGAATAGTAGGCTAAGTGAGATTAGTCAGTCACAAAGAGTGAAAGGTTGGATATTTTTTCTCATATGTGGAAGCTAGGGAGAAACTGGGATACAGGAGGGACTCTAGACAAAGGAGGAAAATCCTATGGGAGGGAGGTGGGTAGGGGTAGGGAGGCTTGATGAAGGGAAACACTTCAATGGACATGATGCTAATACAGAAATTTACCAATGCCAATCTCAATGTCATGCACAGGGAGCGGAGGGAGAGGGTTGAGATCCAGGGGGAGGCTCACCAAGTGCTGTGTGCAGGTATGCCTTCCTCACTATGAACTTCATCATGATGTATGATTACAATGCACCAATGAAAAAGAAAGTGGATGATGCTTTTGGTGTGAGATAATGCAAAACACACACACACACACACACACACACACACACACACACACACACAGGAGAAAGAATTTGAAAAATTAATATTCCAAATAGTTCAAGTATCACACCCAGGAGTGAATTTCCACCAGCACATGACATGCTGAAATTTGCCACAGGCAGACGGGAGCCTCTAATTCAGAACATACGCTGGGCTTCCCCCTATAAAAAATTCTACAAGCAGCAGCGTGCCCTGGCTAGAATAACGATGCATGACTTCTGGCTGAAAACATTCCATAGCTCAACAGATGACTCTCTTCTGGGGTTTAAGATTGGCAGGCATTGGGCAATATCCTGACAAGAGTGAAATACTGACCCAAGGAGAAAATCAGAGCCCAGGGAGATGGCATATCTTTTGTGAAGTACACCAATTTCTGGGCGTGCCCCGCTGGAAACTCTCCCAGAACACAGGAACAAAGCAATTGCTTTGTTTCCAAAGCATGTCAGGGAATCCGTAAGACAAGAACCATTGGCGCTAGTGAAATTCCATGAATTCTTTTTATTACACTGAGATATTTAGATTTTTGTTTGTCTCTGCATTCACATGCTAAACCTGATTGCTGTATACATAGGTGATAACTAGAAGTTTACCCCTCTGGCTTATTTCAATCCAAATTCCCTATTTTTCCAGGGTGGATTCTCTTCTGTCTTGGGGAATAAACCATGGCCGTCAGCTGATAATAAGCTGTGCTTGGTGCTTTACCCTTCCTTCCTGAGAGGCACCATCTTAGCGCAACAGCTGCTCCCGACACCCAAACTGAACTCATTGCTCTACCTCCAAAGCCCAATTCTCTTATTGCCCCAAACAGATAAATGACTAAATGCCCCCAGTAGATGAACGGATAAATGACTGCACCATTGTCTGATCTATAAACCTAGATAGATGCCCTCCTTCTTCCTAACTTCTTTGGCCAATAACCAGGCCCTGTCACTCCGACCATCTAAACCTCTCTCCAGTCTGCCTCCCTCTCTCCAGCTCCATTCCTACCTCCTAAGTCAGCTCCCAACCCAGCTCAGATTTCCTTTCTCTTCCTTCAAGCTCTTGCCGTGGCTCTCCATGGCTTCTGGGATAAAGCCCAAAGTCATTACCATGACTTAGGAGGCCCTTCACAGTACGGCCCTTGTTTTTATGTGACTTCTCAATCTTCACCACACCCAGCTAGCACTCTGTTCTCCAACCAGTCTGAACATCATGTGGCTTCCCCAAAAGCACCTTGCTCTCCATTTTCACAGGGAACTTGTACACGTCTTCCCTTTGCCTAAAACAAGCATCTCCTACCCAGCTCCCACCTGTTCTTGTGCCTCAGATTGGCTTTTGGTATCAATAGGAAGGCTCCCCTTTTCTTCCAAGACTTCTTATTTTTTGGGGGGGGAGGGGGGGTACTTGGGATTCAACCCAGTGATATTCTTTGAGCTATACCCCCAGTCCTCTCACTTAAAAAAAAAAAAGTCTCACTAAGTTCCTGTGGCTAGCCTTGAACCTGCGATCCTCCCATCTCAGCCTCCCAAGTACTGGGACTGCAGGCGTGTACTACCATGCCCAGCCCAGGACTCCCTTAGGAGCCTGCCTTACATGTTCTCATAACCCTCTCTCAAGCCATAATACTTACCTCTCCATCTTGGCGTCCAGGTCCTGAGAATATTACATCATAAAATTTAGAACTTGGAATGTATTCAATGCTTAAATATTTGTTGAATGAATAAGCAATTACCGAACACTTGAATAATGTGTTGAATTAATGAATTACACTCCTGGTTATTGTAGCAATTGATAGCACAGCCCCCTGCCCCTCCTCCACCAGCCAGCTCACCCCCTCCTCCTTGTCTCTCACTGACTTCGGCACTGATCAGTCCTCTCTGCTTCCTCGACCGGCTCCTCCCTGCATCTTCTGGACTAGGTGTATGTGTGTGATACCCCTGCTGCCTGGCCCTGAGCCTTCCCATGACCCCTCTGATTTGGCCACCCTCATGCTCCTCTATCCTCTTTTGAGTGGGGCCAGCCTCATCGAATCGATTTTTGGCCCCTGTCATTGAGTTGGTCAACATATGAGCCAGTCACCACTCCCAGCATGCAGTGAGAAGCCAGGCATTTTAATATATACCCACAGCACGTGGAGTCCCTGCTCAAGACTCAAACAAAATTATACCATTTTTGTCTTCTTAAATTGTGGCTATGATAGCTGGGCATGGTGGTGCATGCCTGTAATCCCAGCAATTGGGAGGCTGAGACAGGAGGAAGAACAGCCTCAGGAACTTACTGAGGTCTTCAACAATTTAGTAAGACCCTGCCTCAAAATAAAAGTTAAAAAAAGGGCTGCAGGTAAGGCTTGGAGGTAGAATTCCCCTGGGTTCAACCCCAAAGACATAAAAAAAAAAGTGTCTGTGATATTAAGACAGGGAATACTACACAGCTGTGTGGCAGATATGTCCTCTGCTGGGCCCAGGAAAGAGGGTCAAAGAGGAGATATGGGCTCACTTTGACCACAGGTGCCTCCTCCTATGACCACCATGCCTTCACAAGCCACGCCTTATCCTCCTGCTGAGTGGCTGCAGAGTCATCACAGCACTGGAGTTACCATGGACACCCAGGTCTCAAAATCTTGGGGAAGTTTTTCTTACTAACCAACCACAGTGGGTCAGTGTTAAGGGAGGTCACACGACCCCCACCGAGACGACTCTGTCAACTTCTCAGCTAACTCTGCAGGGAATGCCCCACCATCCTGATGGCTGCCAGGAGTCATGGGCTAGCACGGTGAGGACACCGGAGCTGAGCACCCCTGGCCTAGAATGTTCTTGCACAACACTTAAACACCAGCTCCCTGAGTCCTCCCCACCCCTCTCTCCAGGCACCACTGCACGTTTCCACTTACGTGGGTCTGCATGTCTGCCACTCTGATCTTGGTGCTAAGATCCCGGTCTTGATCCTGCCTCTTCTACCTTCAACTTGGTGCCTACAGAGAGTCTTCTAGGTGTGGCTACTTGTCTCCATGGTCTACCATCTACCCCACCTAAGGCCCTTTGGAAAGAGAAGGGGGATGATAGAGTCAAACAAATAACCCCTCAGCATTCCCAAGTAGGTGGGCAGCACGCTTGCTCTACATACTCCTTATAGAGCCCACTTTATCCTAGGCTGAGACCCAAGACTGATGTTGGAGACCAGCTGTGCTGTAACCAACCGATAGGATGAGCCAGGGGGATTCCAAGAGCATTCTCTCTCCCTTTATGCCGCCTCCAGGGACCCTGCTGTCCTTCTTGAAGGCACTTTGAATCCGGAAAGTGCAGAATTCTTAAAACACACAAGGTGGAACTGGAAATACCACATCAGACATCAAAGAAGCGTGGGCTAGCATTTAAAGAGGGAGTCGGAGCCTTGATCTCAAATGCTATTAAAAGTCATCTTTTTTCCAATCCTTTCACCGGCCCACCTGATTGCTTTTAAATGAAGATTCGAGATCTCAAGTAAAAGAGGGTGCAAAAAATAGAATACCATATTTTTTTTCTTTCCCCTACCTTACAGATAATGATGTGGGAGCATCAGCTGGTATAGATTACCAGTGTAAATTAAAAGCTTAACTGGAAGCCCGTGAAAAGCATCTCCACTCCCTCCGGTCCACTCCTATTCTCACACAATGTACTACATAACTTGAGAGAAGGAGAAAAAAAAAAGATCTCTAGAAAACTAGATTGCTATAACCAATTATTCAGTGAAACATCCTTTGTTAAGTCTCAAGCCTTTGATTAGCAAGTTTAACTTAAAGAAGTTTCTTCTTCCACTTAAAGCTGAGCTACACCAAGTGCTTTCTTTGCTTACCTTTGGATGTGGAGTGTTTATAGACCACAGGGGGTCTTGAAAGTCCAGCACAAGAGTGAAGACATTTTAAAAATTATCTTAAGGCCAGTACTTCCACCCACAATATTGTCCAGAGGAAATCTAAAGCACAAAACCCTTAATACAAGACCAAACATTCTAAAGGATTTGCTCAGCGAATTAAGGATTTGATGAAAAAAATAAACTATGATAAAAATCAGGCCCAAAAGCAACCACTTATTCTACTTAGGAGCAATTAGAGAAAATATGCATAGGAAAACACCCAAATTATCCTGCCACTTGATTTAGCTTCTATGTCCAAATCCCTGACCCAGTCCACTCCCATAGCCCTGTTAAGGAGACAGGAAGCCATGGGCCCGTGCACCACTGATGCACACCTGACTGCAGGTAGGCACCCAGGAGCCTCCCGCACAGTGAGTGGAGTTTAGACACCAGTATTGCCGTTACTCAGTCACAAGTGCAGGAACTGGAAAGTCACGTAAGCAAACTAAGGTAACTACCTTTTGGAATGGGTGCAGTAATACTGCGGAGGGAGCAGAAGGAGATAGATGAGATAGATAGATAGATAGATAGATAGATAGATAGATAGATAGATAGATAGATAGATAGATAGATGGATGGATGGATGGATGGATGGATGGATGGATGGATGGATGGATATAGAGATAGAGATAGAGATAGAGATAGAGATAAAGTACCTCTGAGCTTTCTGGTTTCAGTAGTTATAACTCCTGCAAACATCATCAGAGTCCTGAAAGAAACTCCCTTTCACTCAAGCTTTCTTCAGGGATTTTTGTTGCTTGCCACCTAGAGATGCCTGCTCAGGCTGCATATCCTCCATACATTCTTTTGTTGTGATTCGTATCTTCCTGGGCTAAACCATACCTTTGGGTCATTATTGTGCATTTCAACAATTCTCCCAAACCCAAGAATTCCAAACCCAATTCTTCCAAATGCCCCAGCCTCCCAGTGGTTTTGTGACTATGAGATTTTCTAGCCACGGGGCTAGAAAACATATCCCAGTTTCCAAGAATCTGTAACAAAAAAGTTTAAGTCAAATCTTTTTTAGTAAAAGAAGCAGAGAAGAAATACTCTGAACCCACAGAGAATGAAATTGGTATCAAATTCCCTCACAACTATTCTGTCTTCCACACCTTTCTCAGTTTTCTGGACTCTTTGATGAGTTTATTTATTTATTTATTTATTTATTTATTTATTTATTTATTTATTTTTTAAACATGATCTCATTGGATTGTTGGAGAGTCTCACTGAGTTGCTGAAGCTGTCCTCAAACCTGTGATCTTCCTGTCTCAGCCTCCCAAGGACTGGGGTTGCAGGTGTGCGCCACCACGCCCGGCTTCTATGTATTTTATATATTTTCTGCCAAACTAATCTTTCTAAGATTCTGCTTTCACATCATCTACCATCTGCTGTGGCCTGCAAACTCCTTCAGGGCAAAGCCCCGTCCTATTGTCCCTGTTTCTTCAGAATCTTGAGGACACAGAGAAGATGTTCGATAAATGTTTCCTGACATGAAATAATTGCTTGCAGCCTTCTACCCATATGTCAAATTTCTCTCGCTGGCTTTGGAGCTTTCAGAATCAAGGCTCAGCTGGAAGCCATGGCTTTTCATTTCTTCTCTGCAAAGGCCTTTACCCCGACAAAGCTTCCCCTCTTGCTGTTTTCTAGGCACGGTCTACTCCTCCCATCCCTCTGTCCAGGCTGCTGTAGGGGCTCATCCTGCTTTGCCTCATTGCTGCTCTGGAAATTTTACACAAACTTGAGATCCCACACAAGTACCACCCTTCTCAGGAAGATTTCTTTGATTATCTCCCCAAATGCCATCTTTGCATCTCTGTTCCCTGCCACTTCCATATTAGAAACGAGGGCATAGCAAGCCAAGCACAATGGGTACAACTATAATCCCAGTACTTGGGAGACTGAGACAAGAGGATCCCAGGTTTGCAGCCAGCCTCAGCAACTCAGTGAGACCCTCAGCAATTTAATGAGGCCCTCCCTGTTTCAAAATAAAAATAGGGCTGGAAGTATAGCTTGGAGGTAGAACATGTCTGAGTTCAATCCCCAGTACTGAATAAAGAGGACGGGGAATAACACTGAGTTTCACCTTCTACGGTTTGCTAGCTATTTGGTCTGTTAGTTTAGTCACCCAGCTCTGACTGTCTTCATTGGCTCTGGTCTGCCCCCAAGCCCAGTGCTTGCCTTTTCTACAGAAAGGTGTTAGACATTATTTCCATTCCTTCTAACACCTTCTATTAAATCAGAACATAAGTCGTGGTTTAAAACCTCCAAGCACAGTAAGGAGCAAGGTGTTCGAGGCTTGCGTTGCTCATCTTTGCCAGGTCTACTTTTGGACACCCAGATGCCCTAATGTGTAGAACAAGCTGCCCGAAGCTGGTTCCTGGGTTGCCTTCGCTGATGGCTCCCAACGACTGGATGCTGTGAGATAAAAATAATTTTTTAAAACCCTACCTCAGTAAAAAACAAAGCTTAGAAAATTGTTCAGAGAAAAGGGTGAGAACAGAGAGCCTTAATCTTTCAATCCAATGAATTTTATCAATCCAACACATGGCTCAAAATCAGTTTTAACTGGTTTCAAATCCAGTTTTATCAACCCAACAAATGGTTTAGAATCACACCTCATCTTGATGTGCATTTCTCTGGTGACAGGAGGCGAGCCGTCTTCAGGCTTTTTCAACGTTAGGCTTTTTCGACGTTTGCGCTTCGTCTTTCACTGACCAGTTCACTGATGGTGTATTCAGCTGTGTTCTGATTCGGGTTCAGTTTGAAAGCTGAGCTTGATATGTAGTTGGTTGAGCTGATAGTGTTGTTGTTGTTGTTGTTTTTGTGAGGGTTCACTGGTGTAATGATGATGGATAAGACCATCCAGAGAGTGTGGTGGGTGTGACAACCCAACTGGGCTTGTCAAAAAAAATATGGATTTCCATACTTAATTTTTTAGAACGATCCATTTCGCAATGGCCAAGTGAACCAGAAATGAGCAATACAAAACCTAATCTTAAGCCCTCTGCTCACATTTGATGTTATAGGATTTTGTTGGAATAAACTAAATCGTGTTTCCAAGAATCAAACATATTGGTGAGTGGGAAATTTCCAGAAGGCAATATCAATAAAGCTGTGTCTGCCACTCCAATTTGACACCGCGAGATAGAGACAAATCTGGCGGGGGACAGTGGTGGCGTTGGGTTCTGAGTAGAGCTGATAGTGGTCCAAAATAATGAAATTATAGCATCTGCTCTGGCTGGGTATAAATTGTTGAGAGCAATTTCTCTGGCTATTGGGCCAAACTCAGCATTACCCACTGCAGATTGCAGAGTCAGAAATGTTGACAGAGAGTTCAACATTAAGCAAAACAAGGCATGTTGCTGTAAGTCAGACAGCTATTATATTAGCTGTGTGAGGGAGTCATTCTGGAGCTGCTGAGAGGGGGATAGACCATCAACCACTTTACTATGGCAAAATGTACTGAGGAAGGAATCCAGGCCAGTGTTATTGACTAGTATAGCCAGAGACAGGGATTCTCTTAATACTGGGGGGGTGGAGGGGATAAAAATAAAAAAACAGAACTCTTAAAGGAGGCATGATTGGTTTTATCTGCTTCTGAAGGCTATGTGTGTTCCTCCACATATCACAGAAAAGGTCAGGCAATGATGATAAACCTCCACGACTGTGAGATCTCATTCCCGCTCTGACATCTTAGAATCACAACAAACAGAGAGGCAATCAACGGTGATGCTTTTCTCACTACCAAACTCAGATAAAACAACAATCACGGTAACAATAATGATGAGAGATGACAAATAACAAGTGTTTTCTCTATGCCAGGGACTCTGATTAATTTAATATTGAAGCTTGTAATACACACCTGTAATCCTAGTACTTGGGAGGTTGAGACAGGAAGATCACAGGACAACCTCAACAACTGAATGAGACCCTCAGCAACTTAGTGAGATTCTGTTTCAAACTAAAAACTAAAAAGGGCTGAGGGTATAGCTCGGGGGTAGAATGCTCTTGTGTTTAATCCTCAGTACAAAATAATAATGATAATAATAATAATGAAAACAACTCCTGAAAGTAGGGTGGATAACTTAGAAGTAACTCAGGGCATGGTATTATCTTTCCAGAGATCCTTCTTGCCGCTACAACTTCCCCAGGATGCGGGTTAGAGGCAGCATCCTTGCTATACAGAAATGACACTCAACTCACCTCAAAAGCAATATACAATGTGAGTCCAACCAGGGGCTTCATTTTTCTTCACTATTTCCTTTTCTCTGGCGTTGGTTGAATTTCTGAGTAGTCATGTAAGAGAGCAGATTGTCCCTCTCAGCAAACTCCATTAAATCTTGAATAAGAACACTTCCAAACCTAGTGTTCTTGCAAGTTCTAAAGAGGAAAGATGGTGACAAAAGAACTGGCTTGACACTTTCAATGCATACAAAGAAATCCAGCTCACTACCTAGGAACTCCTCTAAGACATTAGAAAGACTGAAGAATCCTCCTTCCTGCAGTTGTGCTATTCTCAAGTAGCTATTTTTATGATTAACTTCTATTCTGAGCGACAAATGGAAAAAGAAATTCTTGAACTTTTCTGCAAAACAATTGCCAAGTTTTGTCTCACCATAGTAACTCAGAGTAATAAGCGTATCGGCCCTGACCTCAGAAGTTTTCGTTCTGTTTTGGAAAGTAAACAAAGACCTTTTTTTTTTTTTTCCACCATAAAGGTGTTCAGTAACTTGCTCTGAACATGATCAATCCATTTTATATGGTAATTATTTTTCTCGCTATTCTTTGTGTCTGTCTATATTGGCAACTTTCAGTCTGGGGGTACAGTGAATCATTAGTTATAAATTAAGAATTCAATTGTTAATGTATTTGTCATTGTATTCCTTTTTTTTCATCCTTTGTCATCTGGCTTGGTCATTTGGTCATATAATACTATGAAAACAATTGTGATAAAATAATATCAATGAAAGAGAATTATAGCAGAATAAAACCATCTATTGGAGAGACTTCAGTAGGAAGCAGATGTATTTGTCCATTTCTCATTACTATAACAAGTCTTGGAGCAGCATACTTTATAAAGAAAAGATGTTTATTTTGGCTCACAGGGCTGAAGGTGCAAGGTCGAGGAGCCTCGTCTGCTTATGATACTCCTCTTGGCATAAGTATCTGGGTGCAACACAGAACCACATGGTAAGAGACCAGGAGTGCACGCGTCTGTCTGAATGCCTCTCTCCCTTTGCTTATAAAGACACCAGGATTCAATCATGGGGCATGGCCTTAGTCACAATATATAATTCCAGCCACATTCCTCTAAACATCATCATTGGGTTATTTCCACCTTATTTATCCACTAACATGGCGTTAGGGGCTACACTCCTGCGTGACTTCAGGAAGACAAACTACATTGGAACTACAGTAGTGGGCATCATAAAAAGAACTCATTCATTTTGGGAAGCTTTGAGTGACCGACAAGTGGCAGACACTGTGACTCCATGCCTTAGGGGGGATCAAGTCGAGGCTAGCTGGAGGCAGCCTACACAGGGAGAGGGTGCACAGGCCGAGAGGCAGGGGGAGCTGGCCTGGGCCTACGCTGGGGAGCAGGTGACAGCTCCGCCAACAGCAGCCACTGGCTGAGGTCCTCTGGGCAGCACAGAGGCTACTCACTTTCTAAATTATTTTTAAGATCATCGTAGACACACTCAAAGTTGTAAGAAATAAGAAGGAAATAACTGAACATTCTTAACCTGGTTTCCCCAGTGGCAACCTAAAACTGTAGTATAATATCAGAACCAGGAAACTGACATCGACTTAATCCACCACACTCAGTTATATTTCACCTGTAGGTGTATATTTACTTACGTGCATTTTTATCACGTGCAGGGACATTTGTGCCTACCAAAGTCAAGATACAGAACAGTTCCATGGCAAAGTACTAAACGTCCATTCTACGTTTTTCTAACATTTGATAGTGATTCAGATTAAACACTATCAATAGCCAATCAACCAAAACCAGATCTAACAGATCTAATCCATACAGATCCACCTGATCCAGCAAGGATGTGTTGACAGACTGCAAAAAAAAAAAAAAAAAAAAAGCCTTGTAAAGTACAAGTATTTAACACCCACAGTGGTCCTTGAAGCTACTGAAATCAACCTAGCTTACACATTGGCTTTCAAGCTGCCAGGCCCATGGTGTGGTGACCCCAAGCTCCTCTCTTAACCTCAGTACTCCAGTTTTCTTTTTTATTTTTTATTTTTTATTTTTTTGCTGTTCTGGGGATTGAACTCAGGGGCATTCTACCTCCAAGCTATACCCCCAGCCCTATTTTTTATTCTTTATTTTGAAATGGGGTCTCACTAAGTTGCGGAGGGCCTCACTAGGTAGCTGAGGCTGGCCTCGACCCCGGATCCTCTGGTCTCAGCCTCCCAAATGCTGGAATTACAAGTGTGCGCCACCACGCCCGGCTAGTACTCCAGTTTTCTGATTGACAAAAAGAAGAATAGTAGTTCTAGTCTCACACATCTGCAGGAGTTTACAAAGTATGATGGACCTTATTTCTTAAATGTGCTACTTGGCATCAAGACTATTATTGCAAGTCCCTCAACTCTACTTAGTTCTTTTGAAAGATTTGGGAGTGCAAACTTGGGGGAGGGGGGAATCTGGGGGAGAGCGAGAGCGAGAGTGAGAGCGAGAGCGAGAGAGACCAATTGCTTTGCAAAAGAAAAACAAGAAAGAGAAACAGAAGACCTGGGGCCATCTGGAGGAACCTGGGAGGGAGAGGTGAGGAGCCAGGCTTTGAAAGACGAGGAAACACTCCTGGAAGATCCATATTCAAATGGGTGGTGACAGGACAAAGGCAGATTCAAGATGGTTGCACCCAAGTGGCAGAGAAAGTCAACAGGACACAAGCAGCTACTCCACAGAAGTAGCCGAAACCTTGGCGCTAAAGCTCCTTGCACCATAGATGTTGAAGCCTACACGCGGAGGTATGTGGATCTCAAGAGGCAGGTAAGCTTCTGGCTGACTTTGGATCATGTGTATTTGCATTCATAGATGAGAAATAATAGAATATTGAAATCTCCAGTCCTGGGGTGACTTCTCTCCGGCAGAAGAAAAAGTGGGGAGAGGCTCTTGGTTCTGTTATTCCAACTTTGACCTTTTGTTCCTTTTCTGAGAGTGTAAATGGTTGTTTATGTATGTTTCCATGAGTTAAACCACTCTTGAGAAGGTTTTTGTTTGTAGTTACTGTTGCTTCCTGCTGTGGATTTTAACGCAGAAGCCTTTTCCTTTGAACCCAAAGTATCGACAAACAGCACTCTACAACAGCCATATGCTGGATTTCTTTGTCCGTGAGCTTTTTTGCCTTCTGTGCATGTAGGGTACACAACTAATTACAAGCATGAATAGTGTGTGTGTGCTGTGTAGGAGACCCCGAGGTGAAATTGGCTGTCATTTACCATTCCCCACTACGAGCCTGCCTACAGGCTCTGCAGAACGTGTATTTACTGCCAGGACATATTTTACCCTGTGTGACCCAGTCGTTCTGGCCACACACACGGGTGCAAATTGGGGAAGATAGGAAGAAAAGCCAAACTAAAGCCCTGTCCGTGACCTCTGGATTGGTTGCAGGTGAAAAGATAATTTATACCCGTAGGCCTCTCTTTCACAGGCATTCGAAACAAGAAATGGGTAAGAGAACACGTTGAAGGTGTACATCACAGGAAGACCATGAGCAGTCATGAGCAAGCCGGAACCAGGAGAAAGCAAGTCAGCAGCTGGAGCAGTCTGATGCAGCTGTAAGAAAACCCATTAACCTCCTCCGCCTGTTCCTGCCCCAGGTCTGAGCACGTATAAACCATTCCCTTGGCTTACCTTCTTACACTCTCTCTTCTTTCTCTTTCCCTCTCCTCCTCTCTTGGCATCAATCCACCCAGGCAGAACAGAGCTCTGTTAGCAGAGCGGGTGGAGATGTACCATTATTCCCAGTCCCTTGCCTGTCCCTGTCCAAGCTGAGTTTCCTAAGGAATGCACTGGCCACGTGCTCAAATGCAGGCACGATGACACTGAGCCCATCTTCCTCTGCCCAGATGGAAATACTGTCTGAGAACCTCCACTTTTCTGATCACAGCACTCTTCTCTCTTGTTGAATCTAATTGTCGCACCAGAGAAAAAGAGGCTCTTGCAAACCTGGTGAAAAGCTGGCTGTAACGCTTCATTAGCTAAAGAAGAAACAACAAGGTCAGCTTGGTGCAGGAGGAGAGGCGATGCATTTGCCATCCATTCAGAAAGGGTGGGTTTGTCAGGAAGGGAAAGAGAAATGTATGTGGAAGTAATACCACTGCAGGCCACAATCTATAGGTGTCCAGGGGGAAAATATAGTCAAATATATTTTCAGGATGTGGCAAGCGGATGTGGCTCAACTGGAGGAATTTATAGCTACAACTGGCACCGCTAACGCCATAAAACTATGCTCGGAAGCCACTCTAGACTTGGAGGATCAAACAGCTAGATCCAAAACATAGATAACGGAATAATGACCGCTGCTTAACAGGGAGGAGGAGATAAAAATAATTTGCTACACTTCACTGGATTCCACCCCATACCTCTAGCACAGCAATCTCGAGCAGTTAATTTATTAGGGTATGTGTAGTGCCACAGACAAGGGAAATCGCTAACAGCGGTGGAAGAAACGGTAGAGCCCGAGCCAGCAGTTAAACAAGACTGAGATTTCAGAAACCAGAAACAGTACAGTAGTAGGAGAAGGGAGTTAGAGGAACAAATTCCTAGTGAAAGAAGGTCTCTGCCCAAGATCAGTAAAACGAATACGCACAAAGGATTAAACCCAAGGACATTCTGCCTCCAAGCTACACCCTCAGTCCTATTTTTTTTTCTTTTTAATTTTGAAACAGGGTCTCGCTAGGTTGCTGAGAATCTTTCTACATTGCTGAGGCTGGCCTTGAACCCATGATCCTCCTGTCTCAGCCTGCTAAGTCCTGAGATTACAGGTGTTTGCCACCATGCCCAAAGGAATCTATTTTTAATTTTTTAAATTTATTTTAGCCAGGTATGGTGGTACACACATGTAATCTCAGTACTTGGGAGGCTAGACAGGAGGATTACAGGTTCGAGGACAGCTTTAGCAAGTCGTGAGACTCATAAACCTAGAGAGATCCTGTTTTCAAAATAAAAATAAAATAGGGCTGGAGGTGTAGCGTGCAGGCAGAATGCCCCTGGCTTCAATCCCCAGTACCAAAAAATTAAAAATTTTAAAAAATAAAATTTATTTTAAAATAAGCACTTGCTTATTTCTTATTTAACTAAGAAATTTTTAAAAAATTTCTTGAAATTAACCTATGTTTGAGCTTTGAAATCAGCTGTGAATCTCATAGACCAACACATACTGCCTCCCTCAAGTGATCTCTTAAAAGATGTCTCTCCAATGAGCCTTAAAAATATCTTGAGAACTACAAAGTCACAGAAATGAGCTTTTAAAGCTGACAAGATATAAGATGGCTGAAGTTGACATTTCCAAGTACCCCTCCTTGTCAACCCCAAAGAAGCGCTCAGTGTGGGAGTCCTACCGTGAGATGCTCAGAGACTTGTATATGTGGTGCTTTAATAAAGAAATAAAAAGGAACCTGACTTCCCATGTACGTTCCCCTACCAACCCCCCTTCCTTACATATTCTGTATTCTGCCCACAACTCACATAGGAGCACCACAGCCAGGCGCAAACAGGATGAGGGAGTAGAAGGTAAATGACAGCTGGACACGGTGGTGCTCCCTGTAATCCCCAGTATTTGGGAGACTGAGACAGGAGGATCACAGGTTTGAAGCCAGCCTCAGGAACTTAGTGAGACTCTCCCAACCTCACAAGACCCTACTTAAAAAATAAAAAAAAAATAATCAGGCTGCGGGTCTAACTCAGAGGTAGAACACCCCTGGGTTCAGTCCCCAGTACCAAAACAAAACAAAAAGTCCATGATAAAACCCGTGTGTTCTTAAGAGTCAATACAGCTTTCAGCCCAGTGTAATGAATGAATATTTTTTGGAAGCCCCAGCCAAAAGAATAAATTAATAGTTATAATTTAAAATACTTTCTCCCTTTCCCCTGAAGTCATCTACCCTGACCTGGCAAATAGAAATGCACTAAAGGAATATTTTCATCAATATGTCCAAATATGTTATTTAAAGTCGGACTTTATGAAAGATGGCCCCAGGGAACTTTCTGGAAGAAAAAGGCAGCCTCCAAATTGGATGTGCAACTGCCTCAAGGTATTAAGATTTGGCAACGTCGATTGTACCTTTATTGCACCCCAAGCCAGAAATGGAAAAGAAACGAATTCGGCTTTCCAGGCACTGTGGAAGGACTCACTATTTCAATAGGTTTGCAAGAAAATAGCAAGCAGGAGGAACGGCGGGCCCCAAAACAAAGCGACCCAGACCCTGGGGTTTCGAGCTGGCGAGCAGCCCAGCAGAGAAAATAGGATGCTATTGGATTTTCAAGGCATCTCAGCCAAAGATGGGGGTGGAAGGATAGTGCAAAAGGAGGAAGGGTGGTAGAGGGATTGGGGCAGCTAGGGTGGAGAGGCAGGTGGGTTCTGGAAGCAAGAAACCATTTTCGAGCGTCAAACAACAGCTTTTAAACATTGCCACTGGGAAAGTATTGCACAACAGGCATCCTGTCTGCGGAGAGGCGTGAAGGGGATATGGGGGTCACAAAATATATCCTGTGGCCAAGGCCCTCTAGTAGGATGAGTTAAGTCCACAGAAAATTAAACAGAAAAATCCAATCCTGCAAGGAAGGTAATCTCTAAGTAATAAGCCACTCCACGTAGCATTCACACGCTAGTCCCTGGCCCAGATTTGCAGTAGAAGAAAAGCATAAATGCACGCACATATGCATACGCACGCACACGCACCCACGCGCGCACACGCCCAAAGGCGAGCGTCCCGTGGCCTGAGCGTAGGAGAGGCGACAGGGAACTTCCTTTACAGGGACTTTTCCTTGCTGCGCGTTTGTTTCTCATCTGCTCTCCCAATTCTTTCGATGGTGATTATGACTGTATTTGAAATCATGATCCACCACCGCAGCAGTGTAATTACATGAACACGCCATCACAAATGAAGGTTAGCACCAGAAATAGCACAGTAGAGAGGGGCACGATTTGTCTTTGTGGACGCGAGTGGATGTGTCTATGTTTATAAGCACCTCCCGTTTACATGGCATTTGGAAGTCATTTGTTAGTTCAAGCCAGGAGGGGGTTTAGGAAATGGAGCAAAATCTTCTGCCATGTTTGCCGTTGAAGAATATGAAGGCAAGAAAAGGCAGGAGTTTCTGGTCACAATAAGAAGGCATTGTAAGCCGGTGTGGTGGCACACGCTTGTCATCCCAGTACTTGGGAGGCCGAGACAGGAGGATCGCAGGTTCAAGGTCAGCCTGGGCTACTTAGTGAAGCCCTCTGCAACTTAGTGATACCCTGTTTCAAAATAAAGAATAAAAAATAGGGCTGGGGGTGTAGCTTGAAGGTAGAATGCCCCTGGGTTCAATCTCCAGTAACGTAAAAAATTAATTAATTAATTAATTAACAAGTAAAATAAGCAGATGTTGTGAGGAAGGGATCAGCTTGGATTGTGATTGGATCCCACAGTGTCCGCAGTTGCCTGGGCACCCAGGGCTTTGCTTGTGGGCAGAAATCAGTCCAGGGCAGCCCGGTGGTCATCAGCGCCCTCCCGCACCCCTGCATCCTCCAGCATATCTCCTGAACACCACCCTCCCCTAGTGTGACTCCTTCACGTCTGCAGGGTACCGCTCAGAAGCTTCAACCAACAGCAGCGGGGATTGGTAGACATATAACCCAGCCTCTTCCACTCCTAGGGAAAAGAAAAGTTCTGAAGTGGTTCCTTGAGTTTCACACAGAGTGTGCAGCAGCTCTGAGAAATGTTAAATTCTAGCCGAGTGAGGTGGTGCATGCCTGTAATCCCAGTACTTGGGAGGCTGAGACAGGAAGATCGCAGGTTTGAGGTCAGCCTCAGCAACTTCGCAAGACTTTGTTTCAAAAATAAAAAGGACTAGGGGTTTACCTTGAAGGTAGAATGCCCCTGGGTTCAATCCCCAGGACCAAATAAATAAATAAACAAATAAATATTAAAATCTTTGAACTTACTCTCTTCCAAGGTGCCTGATTCTTCTCCTCTCAAATGTACACTATACTAAGTATCTCATCTCAAATGGCCAGAATATGACAAGAGTGAGGTTGTGGGGCCCATAGGGCTAGGTCATAATAAGGCTGTTTCTCTTTTGGGTCAATTCTATGCAAAGCCAGGCGCCATGAAACAAGACCCCTAGAGCACTTAGAGAGAAGGCCTCACATCAAGGAACAGAGGTCTCTGCCAACAGTCAGCACCAACTCACCAGCCACGTGGGTGAGCCACTTTGCGAATGGTCCCCCTGCCCTACTTGGGTCATCAGAAGATTGGCACCTTGACTGCCATCTTGAATAGATACACCCTTATGAGAGATTCCTAGATCTCCCACGCAGGCAAGCCACTCCCAAATTCCAGATATATAGAAAATATGATTTTTGTTGTTGTATTAGGCTACTTAATTTGGGGATAATTTGTTACACAGCAGTAGATAGCTGATATACAGCCTTAGTATTGCTCACCGTTGCCCACAGCTACAACTGGCTCATCAACTCACTCACTATGTAAGTGAACTTCATTGGATCACCTCCAAGAGAGGGGACCCGCACTCAAAATTCCTGTCTGAGTTTTCTTTCGAAATCTAAGACAGGCCAAACAAGTAAATATTATTATTATCTGCATTTGAGGAATGAGAAAAAATGAGACACATGAGTTAGAGTTATGCAGTATATAATGGCACAACCAGGTGTTTTTGTTGTTGTTGTTTTGTTTTGTTTTGTTTTTTGCAGTACTAGGAATTGAACTCAGGGGCATTCTACCTCCGAGCTACACCCCCAGTCCTATTTTTTATTCTTTATTTTGAAACCGGGTCTCACTAAGTTGCGGAGTACCTCACTAAGTAGCTGAGGGTGGCCACGAACCCGGATCCTCTGGTCTCAGCCTCCCAGGTACAGAGATTACAAGTGTGCACCACCACGCCCAGCTTAACCAGGTGATTTTTTAAGTATTCTTTGGTTAGTAATTTACAATTATACATCAGAATGAGTTCGGTGTGGTACAAATATATACACACCCCACTCTTGGTGCATTTCCTTTGACATCCTACCCTGCAACCCATTCCTGCCTCCCCAGATTAGTGAAATTGGTCGTAATATCTTCACCTACTGTCATAGTGTTATTTTTTTTCCTTGGGAATTTGATTTTTTTAAATTTTTTAAATTGGTGCATTGTAATCATACACCTTTGTTAGGTACAAGCTGGTAGAGGCATACATGCACACATTTCTCATTAAACCCTTCCCCAATTCCCTCCCCCTTCTCAGGTTCAGGTTAGTGATTGACTTTGATATGTTTGTGAAAGTCCATCATGTGCTTTAGGGTGCCCTCCCCATCACCTTCAGTTAAGTCACCTGTTTTGCTCATCTAAGGTTTGTTACTTGAACCACTCCTTCCTCATCGCTCCTTGTCCCCTCCCCACCACTCTCCTCCAAAGCCTTCCACTATTCTCCTGGTCTCTCTCCATATTTATCTAAAGTCCCTTATGCAAAACCAGGTTTTCTAAATCCTAACCCACCGCTTGCTGACTCATCACGGTGGCACCTCCCCTCCACCCTGCTGCCCTCCTTTGCAAGGTTAAGCAGCCGCCCTTCTCTCCCAAGAACCCCCCAGTTGATGTGCTCATTCCCTGTGGACCTAACCATGCATCTTAATTACAAAATCTAAAACCAATCTCAGCAAACTCAGTAACCAAAGCAGGAATTGTGGTCACTTACGTCAAAGTGTGTTTGCTTCTGAATCAGACCTGTACATGGCAGGGAGGAATAATTAGAACATTCATGGATTATTGTTATGTGGACATTAATGCGAAGGCTCAACACGACCCTCCGTTGTTTGATGTCTGGACTACAGGTGGTGGCCTGAAACTGCTGACCAATGTTGCTTGTAATTTGTTGAAGTTATCAATGAATGATCCTGCTGCGTGGGCGGGAAATGACAAAGATGAAGCTCACATGTGCTACGCTCTTTGGACCAAATAAAATGTACAGCCAACTCATCTGTCAGACACTTAATCATAATAATTATCATGCTATGTGGTAATTAGGCATAAATGGGACATAAATGATTCTTTCTAGCACCATTTTATATATCAAACAACAATCTTTGTGTTCCTCTTTGGTGGTTTCCAACGATCCATCTGGGTGTTACTGTGATTGGCTTCCCCCGGGCCAGCATGGTAGAGAAGAACACAAATGGGCCCTGAAACCAAAGAATCATGAGCACTGTGAGCTTGACCGAGTCATGTGACATCTCTGAGCCTCTTGTATAAAAACAAAATCAATGTCTCTCCAGCAGGATTGTTTTGAGAATCAAATGAGGAGGATTGTTATGAGAAACTGAAATGCAATAGTGCATGCAGTGCTTGCATATAACAGGCGCTTAATAAAGGTGTCCTTCCTGTCTCTTATATCAAGCTATCCTGTATATCAACATTACTTTCACATACATTAATGTCAAGCATTCTTGATCCTTTCTCTACCAGGCAATCTTTCCCCATCCTGAATGCACCTTGTCCAATTCTCCCAGTCCCATATTAAATCCCAAGCTTATTTACACTTAAAACATACTTCTGGAGCCTGGCATGGAGGTGCACACCTACAATCCAGTACTCTAGAGGCTGAGACAGGAGGATTGCCAAGTTTGAGGACAGTCTCAGCAATTTAGATTCTCAGAAACTTAGTAAGACCTTGTTTCCAAGAAAAATATAATATGAGGGTATAACTGAAAGGTAGAATGCCCTTGGGTTCAGTCTCCAGTACCACACACCAAAAAAAAAAAAATACTTCTAATAAGATGAGCAAAAATTTATACAAAACTTTCCTTGGACCATGGACTAAGACTTCTGATACCTTGAACCGAAATAAACCTTTCTTCTTCTAAGTTGTTTTTATCAGGTACTCTACCATAGTGGGGGAAAAAAGCTAAGTTTTCTTTGTTGTACAGAAGATTTTAGTTTGGTGCCATCCTATTTGTCTCTTTTTTCTTGTGTTACCTGTGCTTTCAGGGTCATATCCCAAGCATCAAGAACAAGGTTAGGAAGCCTTTCTATTATGCTTTCTTCCAAGAGTTTACATTTTCAATTCTTAATAGTTGTCTTTCATATGGTTTGAGTTGATTTCAGTATCTGGTGTAAAAAGATAAGGGTCTAATTTCAGGCTTCTGCATTTGGGTATTCAGTTTTCCCAACATCATTTATAGAAGACATTGACCTTTGCCCTTTGTATGCTCCTGGCACTTTTGTCAAATACCAGCTTATCAAAGGCACGAGTTTATTTCTGGGGTTTCTATCCTGTTCTATGGTCGAGATGTCTGTTTTTAAACTAATGCCTGGGTATTTTGATTATCTTTGCTTTAAAATATGCTTTGAAATCAGGAATTGTGAGGCCCCTAGCTTTGGTCTTTTTGCTCAAGATTGTTCTAGCTATTTAGAGTTTTCTGTGGATCCATATGAGTGTAATGCTTATTCTTTACATTTTGGAGGTGGGGTGATGTTGGAATTTTTATAGGAATGGCATTAAATCCATAGATTGCTTTGGGTACTATGGGCATTTTCACAATGTTAATTCTTCCAACTCATTAAAATGGTATGTCCTTTTATCAGTGTTCTCTTCACTTTCATTCATTAGAGTTTTATAATTTTCAGAATACTGGTCTTTTACTTCTTTTGTTTTTGTTTTTGCGGTACTGGGGATTGAACCCAGGGGCATTCTACCTCCAAGCTACACCCTCAGCACTATTTTATTCTTTATTTTGAAACAGGGTCTCACTAAGTTGTGGAGTGCATCACTAGGTAGCTGAGGCTGGTGGCGAATCCGGATCCTCTGGTCTCAGCCTCCCAAATGCTGGGATTATGAGCCTGAGCCACCATACCCAGCCCAGTCTTTTACTTCTTTGGTTAAATTTATACCTCAGTGTTTGAAATTTTTTGTTGCTACTTTTCAGATAGTTCATCTTTAGTATATAAGAGTGTTACTGATTTTTATATGTTAATTTTTGTATCCTTCAGCTTTGCTGAATTTATCAGTTCTTACAGTTTTTCGGTGGAGTCCTTCAGAATTCTCTACACATAAAATCACGTTATCAGCAAACAGAGATGATTTCACTTCTTTCCTATCAGGATGCATTTTATTTCTTTTTCTTATCGAATTGCTCTGGCTAACACTTCCAGTAGTGTCGAGAATTTGCCTTGTTCCTGACCACAAAGAAGATTCTGAACTTTTCTCTGTTGAGAATGATGCTGGCTATGGGCTTATCATATATGGCCTTTATTGAATCAAGACACATTCTCTCTATGCTCAATCTGCTGAGAGTTTTAATCAAAAAGTGGTGGTTAATTCCGTCAAATGCTTTTCTTCATCTATTGAGACAGTCCTATGTTTTTTATCCTTCATTCATTTTATCAATGTGGTGCATCACATCTATTGATTTGCAATCATGATCCTTTTAATGGGTTGTTGAATTTGGTTTTCTAGTATTTAGTTGAGGATTTCGCATCAATGTTCATCAGGAATATTGGTCTCTAATCTCATTTTCTTGTAGTGTTCCTGTATCAGGGTTAACACTAGCCTGATAACTGAGTTTTCAAGTATTCCCTCTACTTTGATTTTGGAAGAGTTTAAGCATGTAATAATCATTCTTCAAGTGTCTGGTAGAATTCAACAGAGAAGCCATCAAGTCCTAGGCTTTTCTTTGGTTGGAGATTCCATCTCATTTGTCTTTGGCTCATCCGGATTTTCTATTTCTTTATGAATCAATATTAGTAGGTTGTATTTATCTAGGAATGTAAACAATTCTCCTAGCCTATTCAATTTGTTGGTGTATAATTGTTCATAGTAGCCTCTTAGGACAATATTCTCTTTGATACCTGGTGAAGAAGGAAGCCCCATAGAGGGATGAGAAGAACAGGAGTATGAAGTAAATTAGCAAGGAGCCAAAGGAAGGCAGCTAAATTCTCTGCAACCACAATGGGAAAGAAAGTTCAACACTTTCAATCACAGAGTAACCTGCCAGAAAATGTTATTTAAACTTCCTAGCTTTCAGGCTGAGCTTGGAATTGGTTGTATTCTCGGAGATAAGCTTTCATCAACATCATAGGGAAACTTGATAAAAAAAAAAAAAAGGTCTTCTCAGGGCCTTGAAAGAGTTGCAAGGGTCTCTGAATAAATAGCAGGGGGGAAACCAATAACCAGCTCCTCCACCTTCTCCTCTCTCAACCCATCACTCAGACCCAGGAGCCTCTGTTTCCTCAAGCCCCATCGAAGATTGGAGAAGTCTAGAGAAAGACAAAAAAAAAATTCAAGGGGGGTCTGGTAGGAGAAAAGGCAATTTCGAAACATGCTGAAAGGAAGATTGTCTGATATGAAAAGGATACTTCAAAAAAGTCACCAGCGGGCGGGAGAAAACCCAGATCGGTGGCCAGAACACGGAAGAGTGTGGAAACTAATCAACAGGAGCAACAAGACGCACACGTATTAAAACGGCCCCCACTGGCACATCTGCTCCGTCTCTGAAAGCTACTTCCTGAGCTCCCATTTTAGGCAAAGAGGTTAAAAAGAAAGGCTGGGGTGACTATGTGCTTTGGAATTAAAACAGCATCTGCGGTATTATTAGCTGGACCAAGATGTTCAGAAGCTATCAATCTCTCTGCTCAGGGGAATAATTGATTGTCAAAGGGGCCCAGACAGGCTGCTTCTCTCTCCCTGAGGTCTGGCCCTGAGTTCAGCACAATTAGCTAAGTGCTTCTGTGGCAGAGAGGGCTGGGAGCACAGTTGGCTCCTCTTAAGCAGGAGGTGCGTAAGAAAGAGAACTGTGCTCTATACCCAACCCCAAGCCAACACACACACCACCCGCTAGCACTCCCCATGAGCCAAAGACATCACGCCCGGGAAGGGCTCCTCTTTAGACTTCGGGAGACAGGTGAAGCCTATGCTTTTTCAGGGCATAATCAGGATTGCAAATAAAAACCTGGCTATATTGAAATACGTTTACCAGAATATTTTAAAAAACAAATTGGTGATAGAGTAATAGTTGTGTGTCTCTATTAAACATTAGATAATATAGTGGGAGTAATAACTTAGAGCTATGAAAGTGATGAATATTTCAAGTTATCTACAACAAAAGCTTGTGATATGAAAATATCTGTGATGGCCACTGGAACTGTTAATTACACTGTGGGTTCCTAGACTACATTTATCACTGAAGAGAGTGCTAGGTTTCACTTAGATGTTAGTGAAAATAAATAAGTAATGTATATATGTTTTTTTCTATCCAAGTTTATAGAGCCTTGAATTCTCTCCAGGTGCCTTAGGTTAAGAACTTTGGCTGTGGACGGTAATTTAAAATAATAATGACCCTCTCTGGTCAGAGTGAGTGCTACCAAAGAGCATGCGTTCGTTCACCTTTTAATTTAATTGTGCAAGCTGGCAATCCCTTAGCTGGCCTTGAAGGGCCTGGAAGGGAGGAAAGGCATCATATGCAGACAATCACTCCCGCCAGCTCGGAATCTCTCCAAACCCATTCTCCTTCCTCCACCTCCCCTGCTACCCCGCAGAGACTGGAGGCCACCACTCCCTTCTCTTCTTTCTCTGGCCCTTGCCCCTTCTTATCAGTGCCCCGATTCAGAGGGCTGGGACTGGTAGTACTGAGTCCATGGAGTCCCCCAACTGGACTGAGGATGCTCTGGGATACTGGCTGGCTTTCTCCGTGATGTGACCAGGTTTGTATTTCAGGTCAGGTGTTCTCGATTCAGGGTTGAGATTATGACTCCGGTCTGGTTGCCCTGCTCCACCTCCTGGCTGCCCATTGGTCCAAGATGCCAACCACCTCCACCCGGACTGTTGCCATAGCTTCTGAACAGTGTTCATGTCATCCTTTCTTGCTGGCCAAATCTGACCTGCACCCGCCTTTGTATGACCCGGGGGCTAAAGTAACTTGTGGGAATTTGTTCTCTTTTTGTTATATACATTCTTACATAATGAGTACCTTGATTTTGCCTCCTGGCCCCAATCCTAAATGTTTACTATCTGGTCCTTTATAGAAAAAGTCTGTTAACCTCTGCCATAGCATTGCAGGCTTTCAGGCAGGCCCAGCCAGGAAGCCTGCTCGAATCTCTGCCACCGGGATGGGGGAAAATGAACACAGAGAGCTGTTTAACCGGGAATGCTATGAGCTAAGGAGACTCACAGTGGAACACTGAGATTAGTGACAGCAGGAGACTGCTACACCCTGCAGCTGGAGGATGGAGGAAGGAAGGGGTGTACTCCCCCGGGCATCTTGCTGGGAGCATTCTGCAGAATAAGGGGAGGTGTCCCTGTGCAGGAGATGCTGCCCAGGAAGCAGAGGGGATGGGAACCCTGGCTTCTCCCTGGCCCTCCCCTCCGATTTCCCACTGGTGCCTCCTGTTGGCCAAAGTCACCTGGCCAACTTGGCCAGGGGGCCTGGGAAATGCAGTTCCCTGCAATACAGAAGGCAGCAAGAAAAGGAAAGGGCAGGAAATGGATATTAGAGCAAGAAAGCAAATGATTTTTTTTTAAATGAGTCTGGCCTTTGCCTTTAAATTTGTTCCCAGAGCTGAGGCTGATTTTGTGTGTGTGTGTGTGTGTGTGTGTGTGTGTGTGTGTGTGTGTGTGTGTGTGTTAGAGATTGAACCCAGGGGCATTCTATTTCCAAGCTACACTCAAAGCCCCTTTTATTTTTTGTCTTGAAACAAGTTTTTGCTAGGTTGCTGAGAGTCTCATTAAGTTGCTGAAACTGGTCTCAAACCTGAGATCCTCTGGTCTCAGTTTCCCAAGTACTGGGATTACAGGAACGTGCCACGGCAAAATAAATACATGATTTGATCTTATAGCGAACCCTCTAACTCTGTGCCTCCTACACCTGCTTCTGGCTTAAAGTTGTAAGCAATTGTAAATAAGTCATAGTAAAGTTGTAAGTAATTCAATCAGGAAGTCATTCAAAACTTTAAGTGGAAGTAACTTCAATCTTCCTCCTCACTTCTCATATTGATTTCCAGAACGATCTTTTGCGGGGATCTTCAAGGGCAGATTGGGCTTGAGGTTGACTTCCAGGGAGCTAAGGTTGAAGGAAGGATGGTTTTGATCCTAACCTAGTGCTACTCAAACTTCAATTTGTTCTCACAAAGTCTTAAAAAGTGTTACTATATCCAAATACCATCTCTACACTTACTTACTTAAGATCTTGTTTTTAATTGGCTTGCGTTTTTACATGAATTCATTTTAAAGGAAACTTTATATTAGTCTCATAAACAGAAAAGTAGCATCACTTGCCATAAATAGAAGGTAACCATAAAAACGATGATGTTAAATCTAGAGAAAGTTAAAAAAAAAAAAACAATGATGTTAATTATGTGCCTCCAATGATGTTAATAATGTTCCACCCCCTACATTAAAAAGGGGATAATTAGCAAGTGTCAAGAGAGCTGTTAAAGATATATTGGCACCAAAATAAAATCTCTTCTTGGAAATAATCAGAAGGATTGAAAGATCAATGAGAAGGAAATCATTTCTCCCCTATGTGATTCTGTGTCTTTCATCATCATGTCCATGCACTGCCTGAATAATCTGTATAACAGTCAGGCACAGTTGTGCATACCTGTCATCTCAGCACTTTCAAGACTGAGATAGAAGGATTACAGGTTTGAGGCCAGCCTTAATACTCAGCAACTTAGCAAGATCTTGTTTCAAAATAAAATTTTTTAAAAAGGGCTGGGAGTGTATCTTAGAAGGAGAATGCCCCCCGGTTCAATCCCCAGTACCAATAGCAGCAGCAACATCTATATAATGCATACACAGGAACAGCTACATAATTTTCAGGGCCCAATGAAAAATGAAATATGAGTCCTTGTTCAAAAATGATTCCTTTCAAAACAGTGACATAGAGCATTAAACCAAGCACAGGGCCTCATAGCCCCAAACCAGCCATTCATGCCCCATAATTTGCATACTAGGGAGAATGCTATCATTCCAGAGGATGAGTAGATGTCAGTGTCCTGCAGCATTTTTGATGCCTTAAAACCCCAAAGGGAAACCCAAAGGTCAGCAGTGCTGCCCGGGCAGGAAACAAAGCCGAAGTACAGGACCAATAATTGCATATCATCCTGCTGAGAACAACTCCAGGAGAGTTGAGTCTGAAGCAATAATGAGGAATGTGGGTGGAGACGTTGCCTGGAACTGCGACTCGCTTTTAGAAAACTAGCTCCTTCTTCCTTAAATAGTCAAGGCTAGAATTGATAAATCTAAAGGAAAGAACAATGGCGTGGCCTGGCAGCACCCTATCAAGAAACTCCAGTGTGCTGAAAGAACTTTAGAGATTTTAGTGAAGGGAAAATGCACAGAGGGTAAGCAGGGTTATGAGCAACAGAATGGACAATCACACACCAGGAGTAACAATACAAGAACCTTTACCACCTTGGACCTGCAAGGGCAAGAGGGAGCCATGGGTATTGCAACTTAGGAAGAACCCAGCCCAAAGAAAAAGGCTGACCGACAGAAGCCAAGGCCCCAGGACCCTTCCATTCCCTTCCAAGCCACAGCCCCATGGGGAAGGAGCAGGAAGAATAAATCCATTAACCTCTTTCTCTTCCCAAGACCTCCCATTGACTGAACCCAACCGAGAACCCTGGACTGGATGGCTTCCGGAAGTTATTTGACTCTCTGGTGTGACTCTTTTAAATCCCTTGGCCTGAGTGTCATGAAGTATCACCTCTGATTGAGGGACCAGTGACCTGAAACACCGTCCCTTAACAGGTTTATAGTCTTGGTGGAGGGATAGGGACATTCACGGTAACTTCATTAGGAATGTAAGAAGTATAAAAACAACACAAAGAGGAAGACTCATAGCCAACTGGGGACAAGTTGTTATTTCAGTTAGAAGCTCTATTTTATTAACCACCCATTATTATATACCAGATTATGTATTAGCTACTTATACAATAATCAACGTTTATAACCCATGATATAGCCAGTCTTATTCACCTTTTTGTATAGATTATGAAACTGAAGCAAGTTAGGAAATATACCTCTTTGTATAGTTAGAAAATTGAACCAAAATCCACACAACATTAAGTGAGTAAGTTTGGGTGTGCACAAATCCCTTTCCCTCCAAACCCTGTGTTGAAAACCACCACAGTATACAGGACCTGGACCAACAACAGGTAAAGGATTTGGCATTTACTGAATATCAGACAATTATGCATTTAATGCACATAAAAGTTTGCCTTTTGAGAAAGATATTATTTCAGTTCCCCTTTTTAAGTAATAAAGTCAGGGAAGTTCTGTGAATAATAAACTCAGAGAAGCCAGGATTTTAATCTAGGTCCTCATTACCACACAAGTCTACCCCCAGTTTAGAAGGCTAAATATACGTGTGACATGCAAATGACTATTTCATAGTTCAAGTTCCCCCCAAAAGCATAACCTGAGGTGAGAATTTGGGTGCAGGTAGTTTACTGTGAAGGTGATTCGCCTTGGCCAGTGCTTACATTTCTAGGTCAGAAACTATACTGCTAAGGGTTGCAAGCAACACAAGAGACTTAATTCAAGGCACAAGGAGATTATTGGGATGGATAGAAAAACAGGTGCACAGACATGGGGAGAGCAGGGGAAGTGAAAAACAGCCAAGGACTTGCTGTGGGAAGAGTCTCATGAGGACTGTGCCACCTGGCAAGATACCTGTGACCACTGGACATCTTTGTGTTGCCCAAGACCCCGACCCCTGACCTTGCCTTCCTCCACAGCAAGTGACCTCTAATCTCCTATGAGCACTGAAACCGGAGCTCATTTGGCTTCTGCTGGGTTATTAGGGTGAGAGAAAGAGTATGGGAGCCCCGTCAGCCCCTCTTTGCCTCTGGGCAAAAAAGCTATTGAGATGCTGGATGGCCAAAGCAATGTCCACTACGAAGACCAAGTGACCTCTTCATCTCCCTTTTAATTGAGGTGCATCCAAAGGGGTTTTCTTGGATCATGCAGGTTTTAGGACCTGCATTCAAAGGCTCTTCTGAAGAGGGTGACATAGGGAAAGAGGAAAAGACAAACCAAGGGTTCAGTACGGGGGTGCTGCCATGGACAGCGGGCTCATTGCCACGCACCTTTCCGAGAAGCCTCCAGAACGCCTCCCAGAACCAGGCACCCACAGGAGAGATGCGGAGCACTCTCCATGGGCTCCCATCTCCCCGATTCTTAGGGCCTGCTGAGCTTGCTGAGGCATCCCCAGCTTCAGGGAAGCCCTGGGACACAAAGACATAGGGGGGCATGCGCACAAAGTCAGACACTGTGGCAGGTGTAAAACAGACAGCCGACCCTGCACCTCATCCAAGTTGGCACAGTAAGGCTGCGAGTCCAGGTCCCCGGGGGCCCGCCCTGTGGGGAGGAGCAGTGGACGGGGACACCTGACAGCAGGACCAGGAGCGCGGAGCCTAACTCATGCCCGCTCACCATTCACCTGTGGCGCTTCCCACTGCGGCTCCCCACCACCCCTGGCCACTTCCACACGCTGGTTTATGGCTCTTCTCATGAAATTATAGGAATAAGCTCTCAACCAGAGAGGTAAACTGAGGCAGGACAACTAGAGGCCAGGGAAGCTCTGCCCCTGCAGTGGTAGCACTGGGCCCTCAGCAGCTGGTACCTCTTAAGGTAGGCATAGAGAACTGAGGCTGAATGCTTGGACAGTCTGTGTGTCCTCCGGTAAGTTATTAAACTCTCTGAACCTCAGTTTGTTCCATCACCAAAGCAGAACCAAGAAACCTACCTAGCAGAGCTGAGCGAGGAGATGATATTCTGCCCGAAATGCACTTACAACAGTATGAGGCAGATGGTAGCCTCTTATCAAGGGTGCCTGTGCATATTTTAACATTTCTGCATCAATTCACTTCAGTATCAAAGGGGACAACTAGAGATAGTTATTTACCATTTAAAGGAAGAAAATGATATAATTCAGAAAGCACTAGATACTCCGGGGAAAAGATTCCATCTTCTAACTACAGGATCTTAGGTCCGGGAACCTCTCTGAAGTTGAGTTTCTCTGTCACAAGTGGAGATAGCCATTTTTTGCCTGTCTGGCAACACTGCCAAAGCTCAGTGGAAATAAAAAATGTGAAAGCGCATCGTATACCCTACTACAATATAAAAATGTTATTATTGCGATTATAATCAGGGTAGGAATCAAAGCACCTCTCTCCCCAGCACCCACGCATGCCCACGCACGCACACAAAGATACACACACACACACACACACGCACGCACACACACATGCACACACTCTATGGGCTGCGGGCTCCTCTGTTGCTGGAAAGAGAGCAAGGCATTTCCCCCTAAGGTCAATGACATTGAAGGAGGGTGGGATTAATATCAGAGGCACCCTGTAACAGCTGCTCAGGGTGAGCCATTCATACTATCAGTGTCAAGGACGGGCTGCTAATTTATTTATGTATGAGGATGACAAGCAGGGAAGCAATTAGGACTTGGGCATCTGTGCTTTTTGTGATCCCTGGTCTCTGGACCTACTGGTGGTGAGGCTCTGCAGAAGCAGTTGCTAACTGCTAACTACCTTCCTCCTCGTTGGCTGAAGCCCAGTGTCTCTTCATATGCCACACAAGTCATGTTTGTACCCCAATCGCTCATCTGTCCCCTTCCACACGCCAACCCAAATTAGATGACAAACCTTGGGACTGCTGCACAGAAAACGGGCTTGGGGACAGAGAAGGGGAAGGTTCTAAAGTATTTCAGAGTTCTTTACAGCTATCAATTAATGAATCCCTGCAACAACCCAGGAAAGTAGGTCAATATTATCATCCCTGCTTCCTGGATGAGAAAACAGGCTTAAGAAGAATGGCTCGCCCAAGGCTAAGCCACTGATCAGAAGAGTTGCAGCAGAATGAGACGGAAGAATTCCTGACTCGATCCGTGGCCAAGAGCATGCTTGCTTAGCATGCACGGGGTGATGAGGCAGACTCATTGAGTCCTAAACTGATGCATTAATCCCCTCCTGGGTGCAGGGGGAGATTTGGGGTCCAGTTCAGACCCAGAAGCCAAAAGAGTCTTTGAATGCAGGTCCTAAAACCTGCATGATCCAAGAAAACCCCTTTGGATGCACCTCAATTAAAAGGGAGATGAAGAGGTCACTTGGTCTTCGTAGTGGACATTGCTTTGGCCACCCAGCATCTCAATAGCTTTTTTGTCAAGAGGCAAAGAGGGGCTGACAGGGCTCCCATACTCTTTCTCTCACCCTAATAACCCAGCAGAAGCCAAATGAGCTCCGGTTTCAGTGCTCATAGGAGATTAGAGGTCACTTGCTGTGGAGGAAGGCAAGGTCGGGGGTCGGGGTCTTGGGCAACACAAAGATGTCCAGTGGTCACAGGTATCTTGCCAGGTGGCACAGTCCTCATGAGACTCTTCCCACAGCAAGTCCTTGGCTGTTTTTCACTCCCCTGACCTCCCCATGTCTGTGCACCTGTTTTTCTATCCATCCCAATAATCTCCTTGTGCCTTGAATTAAGTCTCTTGTGTTGCTTGAAACCCTTAGCAGTATAGTTTCTGACCTAAAAATGTAAGCACTGGCCAAAGCAAATTATAATTTCCAGCATCAGATTCCCATACACTGCTGAAGGGAGGGTAAATGGGCAAAACACACCAGAGAGAGCAATTTGGCATGTATGTATGCCCTTTGACCCAGCTTTCCACCGTGGGGCATTTATCCTACATACATACTTGCACAATTGCAAAAGATGTGCATACAAACTCATTTTGCACATGTATATTTATGTGCCTGATTATTCACTATAGTGCTTTTGGTAATAGCAAAATATTTGAAAGACTCAAAAAGCCCATCAATAGAGGGCTGATTGGATAAATTGTAGTATACTCACATGATAGAAAGTCATTGAGTTCTTTTTTTAAATGAGATTATTTTCTATGTGTTGATAAGGCAAATTGTCTCAAATACTCCGGTAAGTTAAAAAAAAAAAAACCAAAAAACTAAAGAAATAAATAATAGGTTCAGAACAGTGTGCATAATATGTTATCTTATATAAAAACAGGGGAAAATAAGAATCTATATTTACTCTTTCTTAAATCTACATAAAGCAACTCTAACAGGTTACAGAAAAAATAATAGCCAAAAACAATAGTGTCTTCCTGTTGGAGGAAAGGGCATAAGGGCAGGTGAAAGAAGGAGTTGGGGAGCAGGGATTGACATTTTTTTAACTGGGTAGCTTTTTGTAATTTTATCAGTTTGAATCATGTCAATAGGTGCCTAGTCAAAAAAAAATTAAATTTAAAATGTGCCACCTCAAAATGTGAAAATCAGCTCAAGTGTAATTTATTTGACCATTCCAGCCCTGGCATCAATTCAGCCATTGCACATAGATAGGGCAAAATGGTTAGGGTAGCCATTGACCTGTCGGATTCCAGCAAATGCAGAAACCTGTGTCAGAGAATTGTCTTCGGAGGACTGCTTTCATATTATAAGAAAAGAAGTAGCTGGGCATGATGGTGCACGCTTGTAATCCCAGTACTTGGGAGGCTGAGACCGGAAGATCCGGGTTCCCAGCCAGCCTCAGCTACTTAGTGAGGCCCTGTTTCAAAATAAAGCATAAAAAAAAAGGATTTGGGGCAAAGCCCAGAGGCAGAATGCCCCTGGGTTCAATCCCCAGTACCGCAAGGAAAAAAAAAAAAACGAATAGAATAGAATCTATGGGCTGGGACTGCAGCTTAGTTCAGTGGTAGAGCATGTGCTTAGCATGCACAAGGCCCTGGGTTCAATTCCCAGGAGGAGAGAGAGAGAGAGGAAGGGAAAGGAAAGGAAAGGAAGGGAAGGGAAGGGAAGGGAAGGGAAGGGAAGGGAAGGGAAGGGAAGGGAAGGGAAAGAAAAAAGAGAACTCTGGTCAGTTGTTGAGGGAAGAAGAGAAGTTTGCTGAAAGCTAACTGAGGTGCTTTTAGTACAAGGTAATCTGAAGGTTCGTAGCATCTTTTGAATTGTGGAATACAAAGAAATTACACCTCAGAGGAGCACATGCTTTTAACAAGTGTCTCCTCAAGTCATATAATTTACCGTCTTCTGTCATGGAGAAACCCTCTTCAGAAATAGGAAAATAGCCCATTTGGCATGACTTATTGGAAAATATGGGGTCCTGACAAATTATTTGCATCAGCGAGGTATGTCTGATGTGATTATTCTGCAAACACTGCCCAATGAAGAGATTTGGGCTTTCTTGCCTGCAGGTCTGGGGATCAAACCCAAACCAGTGTCCCCGAGATAAAATGGACTTATTTATCCTCGAAGCCATCTACTTGAAAATCAATAATATTTCAAATTTAATGAGTTGTAAGACAAGTAAATTAGAGTTTGGAGTAAGCAATATTGATTAGATGATTCTGTCAACTGGAACCCATAACTTTCCCCTGTAATTAAGTATTCTGCGTAGGGTACAATGTGCTCAACGCTAGTTGCTTTGGCGAGGCTATCAGAGGGCTGCCCATCGTGGTAACGACAATCTTTTCCATGTGCAAGCTGCCTAGTACGGCGTCCCTGCCCTTCTTCTGGGCAGTGGCAGGCTTCCATGATAAGTGGCTTTCCCCAAGCACTAATCACCCTTACTGCAGTCACAGAGCTCCAGCGAATTTGAACATCAAAATGAAGAATGGCAGATAAAAAAAAAAAATCAGCTGGAAGAAACTTCCTTCAGTAAAACAGCTGCTACAGAAAGATATGCAACTGTTGAGAGTTGCTTTCCAGTCCCTCCTCGAAGTTTGCATTTCACAGAAGCTTGGGGCTGGCCGAAGTGGATTCCTCACTAAATTGATGAAAGAAGGGACAAAGGGGCAGAATCTAAAACATCCACTGTCACCACTGGACATCAGATGTCCTGCTCTTACCTCTCCACACTAAATTACCTTACCTCGATCCATCATTTATGCTCTTCCCAAGGGAACAATATTTTAAAAATCTGAGTAATGGTTGCTTTTTCATTAATTCATTTAATTAATGTTAAGTGGAATCTTTGACGTTGTGGTACTCTTGGGATCTTTGGACCAGAGTATCTGCAGGCCCTTCTGAAGAAGAAGAAGAAGTAGTAGTAGAAGAAAAGAAGAAGGAGGAGGAGGAGGAGGAGGGAGATTGGGAGTTGCAAGAGTAAGGTAGCCAGGTTGCACTTAGTTGCAGAGAGGCAATAGCACTAGGTTCTTGGTACTAACAGTCCAGCTGTGGAAGGCTATGGCACCACTTGGGAGCTGCTTAGAACTGCAGGCTCTCAGCTCCCTGCCCCCCCGCTCCCGCCCCAGACCTGCAGCATCAGAATCTGCATTTCCACCAGGTGATTCTCGAACTCCTTATAGGGTGAGTAGAACACCTGGATTTGAGTCAGGACTTTGTTCTTATGATAGAGTAAACTTGGCCATGTTACATAGACTCTTTGTATTTCTGCGTGTCTGCACATAATATGCACTCAGTAAATGTTAGCGATTGTTCTGGGAGTCAATGAGAATTTGGGGGCTTTGGTCTAAGGCGGCACCTTTGGACTAAGAGCGATACAGAGCAAGAGTGTCAGCAAAAACTAAGGACTCAAGAACAGCATGCCTGAGAGAAACTGAGGCAGACGCCACTGGAGCTGGAGAACCAGGAATGGGTGGAAGCAGAAGTGGTACCAAAGAAGAGATCATTGCAAGCGGGTATTCATCCATTCTGCCTGCGCTCTCTGAGCCAGGAGGAGCAGCGGCAGAAACTGAAAAAGATAACCCAGGCTTTGGGATTTCGCCACCTTAGACTGGAATCCTGCCTCTCCTGGTCCCTGGCTTGTGGAAGCCTAAGCAGGTGTCTGACCTCCCTGAGCCGCAGTCTCTTGACAGGATAAATAGGATAAGGACACTAACAGTTAGTTACCCACAGAGAACAAATAGAGATGACACTGGCTTGGTCTTGTTGTTTAATTATTTTTATTATTAGCCAGTAGTAGAGTTTCTGTAAGATCAGATGAGTACTGGAAGACACGATGAGCTTTAGCAGGTCTCAGTCTTGGATGCATATTTGGAAACATATGAAAGTATTTTTAAAAATTATATATATGTATAAAATTATATATATATATGTATATTTGAGTTTCACACCAAACTGATTAAATCAGAAGCATTCAGAGTGGATCCAGGGAAGGTCTTAAACTTTATTAGCCTAAATCGTGCAGCCTAAGGTTGAATCCTACTGTTTTAGAAGGAAACAAAAAAAAAAGAAAAGAAAAAAAAATGGCAAAATCATTTTTAAAAAGGAACAGTAGTCTTGCGTGGGAAATGCAGATGAAAAAGAATTCTAGGGAGAGTTCAAAGCAGAGCACCTTGCCCCACAGTGGGATATGGAACTCGGCAGCAGCAGTGACTAAGGGTCTCATTAAAGAATGGAGAAATCTGGTGGCACACGCTTGTAATCCCAGCATTCGGGAGGCTGAGACCAGAGGATCCAGGTTCACAGTCAGCCTCAGCTACTTAGTGAAGCCCTCCGCAACTTAGTGAGACTCAGTTTCAAAATAAAGAATAAAAAATAGGGCTGGGGGTGTAGCTCAGAGGTAGAATGCCCCTGAGTTCAATCCCCAGTACCGCAAAAAAAAAAAAAAAGAATGGAGAAATCCACAGTTCTTGATCTTGGCTGTCCTCTGTCACTTCTCCAGTGAAAGGAACCACAGAGCAAAGAGGTGGGAGGTTTGGGCCAACATGGAGAAAGAATGTCAAGGAGAAAGGGCTGTGGACCCTGATGTGGGCCGACACCTGGGTGACATGGCGCAGGAGTATCCACAGAGATAAAGGACTCAGAAAAAGCCAGAAATCTGAGTCCGACATGACAGGAGACACACAACGCCAGAGGAAGTCATAGAAACTTTGAGATAAGAACGGACTTCCTAGACCATTAGGGGCAAGGGTGTGAGCCCACAGGAAGGACAAACGCAGTGGACTTCTGGGTTACATGGGGACACCGCTCATCCGAGGCAGATTCTCAATGCAGCTCTAATTAAAATGAGCCCTGCCATGCTGGATTGTAACTCCCTCATGCACCTGACTTCTATTAAGATGTCTCATTTCCAAAATCCAAGTATTTGTCAGCTGAGGATCCAGGGAATTGAGAGGAACAGGGGCCAAGAGTAGAGGTTTGCTGGGTGAGCAGGCGGCTGACACATTTACATCCGTGAGCCTTTTTTCAGCCCTTTTCAGGATTCCCACAATGCTGTTGGTAAGGAGAAGCAATTCAACAGGACTCAAGTTAAGTTGAGTGGCTGTACATCACATAACATTAGGAGCACACAATTTTTCTCTTCATAGATGGCCTCTAATAGGCATGACTGCAGTCTCGCATATAGAGTGAAATCATTTACAAAGAACCAGCGCCATCCAACCTGAGGCTTTCTGGCCCCACAGGAAACCCTTTTAAGCTTTCAAGGCTTAAAAATGAAGGAAAACTTCTTCTTGAGAACCTCCATTTAAGGCTCATAGAAATCCATTTGTCCCATCAAATCTCTTTCATTCTCTTGGTGTGATTACTCCTACAAATGTTTAAAACTTCTGATTTGCTCTTTTGTTCAATGAAATAAGAAAACTACTTAAAAGCAGACATTTATTTATCTGCCTCCTAGTTTCAACCCAGGCTATCTTATCCCACAAGAAGCTTCCCAGGATGCCCGGGCCAGGGGAAGTGCCGTGTCTCTGAGTGTTCTTGGCACTCCCTGTGTCTCAACCTCATCGCTTCTTGATTTACGTTGAGGTTACCTTTATGTGTCAGTCTCCTCTACAAGACTCTATACTGGTCACCTCTGTGTCCCGGCACCTAACACCATGCCCAGCACAGACAGAAAGTAAGTACTGTGCGACTTTTGAAATTAACAGAAAATGAAAGGAAGAGGATTCTCAGTTTCTGTGGAAAGAGGAGAATACAACCTGTGAAATCAATACATACTTGTTGAATGAATGAATGAATTAATTAATTAATTAATGAAAGAAAAGAATATATAAATAATGTGCAAGCCAATGGGTAAAAGATGGAACTAGAAAGTATTTCATTTGTGCTAAATGACTACCACTACCACTAGCGTTGGAGTTGGAACAATGAGGGAATCTCCAAAACAGCCCAGGCAGGCAGAGGAGCACAGCCACTTCCCGAGCATGCCTTCTGTTAAATGCCACACTATTTCACATCATCCTTTCAGCCGCCCTTTTGAGTGGGAATTCGTTGGTCTCATTTTACAAAATAAAGGAAGGAGACTCTCAGAAGCAGAGGAGCTTGCTCAAGGTCACATGGCTAATGCACTGCAAATCTGGGATGCAAATTCTTTCTGTCCAGATCCAAAGAAAACTTCTCCACGGCTCATATCATCCTCCATAATTGACAGCAAATGTTTTAGGGGTAACCCTTTCTCAATATGGTCAAACAGACTGGCTGAAAGCAAACATTTCGCCTGAACATTTCCTTCTAGCCAGCTGGTTGCTCCACCAAGAAACTATTAGCCTTCTTCCAAGTGCACCAGCTCATTCCTGTGTGGGCAAATAGATACTACTTGAATAATGCCAGGTTTATTTCTTCCCTTAGCGGCATCTGCAATGAATAACAGTAATAAAATTCAACAACAATAATGATAGACTACAAATAGGAAAAAAACACCTTTGGTAGCTTAGAAAAAATCACAAGAAAATGTCCAGCAACAATTATCTAAAATGAGAAGGGAACATTTTCTGTTAATTGTGCAATGATACGGCTTGTTCCAAAAGTACTTGACGGGGAACGTAAAAGTGGACTTCCGAAAAAACAGTGAGGGACTTTCAAATCTTGGCAGCACCTCCCTTCCCATCGAGGTAAAATGGAAATATCAGAAACAGACATATGAGTATTAGAATCCCCCCTAATCATAATGGAAAGTTGAGCCCCTGTTTCTCCTCTCTTCTTGTGTCTATGTTCCTTGCAGGGGGCATGCCCTTGAATGAGATAATATGATGCCAGCCTCCCCCACCCCTTCCTCTCTCTTTTGCTTCCCAGCCATGATACTAGTGGTTTGTCTCCACCACATGCTCCTGCCATGGTGCCTGGCCACAGGCCTACCAACAATGGGGCCAACGGATCATGGACTGGAATCTTCAAAACTGTAAGTCGAAATAAACCTTTCTTCTTTATAAGCTTATTATCCCAGGTTATACCATTATAGTGACAGAAAATTGATTAATACAACCTTCCCACTCTGATTCAGGGCTGACCCTGTGACTTACTTTGACCAACAAGATGTCAGCAAATGTGATATAAGCAGATGCTTGAAAACTGTGTGTGAGATTGAGCCTTGCTCTCATGCTTGTCATGAGAACATGCCCAAGTTAGCCTGCCCAGTTAAGGTGCCCATCTGAATCTAACCTAGATCAGAGCCTCATGGTTTCTAATGTGTGAGAAATAGACACTTATTTTCATATGCCACTAAGTTTTCTGGTAGCTTGCTACATGGTAAAAACTAACTGGTACAAAGGCTTAGATAAAAGACTATTGGTACCCTTCACTCACTTGAGACAAAATAATGAAGACAAACATGAAAAAGAGCTGAGGTTTCTACAAACCTTCCCCCTATATTCTCATGCCAGAGACAAAGGGCCAGTGCTATCCAGGAAATGACTTTCTGAATTGACCATAGATTTTTGCCACATTTTCCCATTTACCTGTCTATATCCACTTCATCTAATGGAAATACAACTGCACCAGATAAATAATTTTAAATTTTCTAAATAGCTACATTTAAAGAAAAGCAAAATTGGTTAAATTAGTTGTAATAGAATAGCCTAATTATCCCAAAATATCATTTCAACACAAGAGCAGTATTTTAAAACTATTAATAAGATATTTTACATTCCTTCTGTGTATGATGTCTTGACATCCCATGCCTATTTCACACATTCTAACTAGCTGCATTTCAAGTTCTCAATGGCCACAGACAGCTGCTGGCTACTCTACTGGGCAGCACAGCTCTCTACCCATTGCAGGTGGTGATTCTTCTGGCCAAGAAGTAGACAGGAAACGAAGCATTGCGTCTTGTGATTTTAGGTAGCCAAAAGAGAAAAACCAGAAGAAATAAGTATAACAGTTTTTCTTCTGCAGCTTCTGACATAAGAATGACACATTGGTCCTGATTATTCAAAAATACCTTTCTTCATCATATTTGGAAAAGAACAAAGTAAAAAAATTTTCAAGTAAGTGTCCAAAACACAACAGAAATGTGCTTAGGAGCAGGAGCTGTACATGTCTGTCCACCTTTCAACTTTGATGCAAAAAGGATGTATCATTGCCGAGGTAGAAGATAAGAAGAAGAAAATCCATAGCCTATTTGTTTGAAAATGTCAGGACTATACACACACACACACACACACACACACACACACACACACGAGAGAGAGAGACAGAGTTATTATGAAGTGCTGCAGTTTTGCATTACTGGAGAAGGATTTCCTTGACAATGCAGAGAAGTAGCACTTATTTGAAAAAGAATAATTACAGCTAAAAGAAAAACATTACACTTTTAATACAATTTAAGCAGATGTAAAACTTACAAAATGAGAGTTGAAAGAAGATATGACAGGAAAGGAGATTTAATTTTGGCCTTAGACAAAAATGGACCTGATTGGAAAAAAAAGAGTTCAAAAAAAAAAAAATGAAAAATGCAATTAAAGTTTAAAAGGATGAAAAGGGAATTGGTAAATAGGACGGCGATAAGAGACTCAACTTATAAATAATTAGCAATACCAAGAAAAGAAATCACAACAGTTTAACCAGAAGCAAAAATCAAACCCCTAACATTGGAACTGAACAACCTATAAAGTTTTGCAGCTAAGTGTATGACCCAATAATTCTCCACTGAACAGGTTATCAAAAGAAATATATTCATAGACAGTAACCTGAACCTGTTGTCTATTGCTACCATAATGCTGCAAAACTATTACAAAACTTTAATGAGATACAACAGGCATTTATTTCTGTTCATAAGATAGTGGCTTGGCTGGGAAGTTCCACTGATCTGAGCAAGGCTACCTTAAATGTCTGTAGCCCTGTCCCGCAGCTGGGTGCCCCTGGCTGACGTCTGTGTCTCATCCTCCATTATGCAGGGGTTCAAAAGAGAGCTCACACACACCTGTGCTTTCCAGCCTACAAGGGCATCAAGTTCGCTACTGTCCCACTGGTCAAAGCAATCATCCTGGGAGCCCACTGGGAGGGGCTCTGAGTTCCCGGGCAAAGGAAGCGGCCACAGAAGGCTAGTATGGAGCCGTCAATGCAAGCATGCCATCTGTCAGCGCCCTCCAGCTGGGGAGGCCAGAACACACCAAGTCACCAGTCACGTTGGGTTTGTTACTCATTGCTTCTTTTTTGAGGGGGAGGGGGGTTCTGAGGATTGAAACCAGGGGTGTTCTACCTCTGAGCCACACACCCAGCCTCATTTTATTTTTTATTTTTATTTTAAAACAGGGTCTCACTAAGTTGTTGAGGGTCTCCATTTCAATGAAGTAGAATGCACACTGGAAGACCCTAGTGTGTGGGCATGGTAGTGAGAGGGTGTCAGAAAGGACTTCCAGGCCAGGGGTGGTGGCACATGCCTGTAATCCCAGTACTTAGGAGGCTGAAACAGGAAGATCACAGGTTCGAGGTCAGTCTTGGCAATTGAGCGAAACCCTCGGCAACTTAGCAAGATCTTGTTTCGAAATAAAAAATAAAATGTGCTGGGGGTGTAGGTCAGAAATAGAATGCCCCTGGGTTCAATCTGCAGTATAACTAACACACACACACACACACACACACGCAAATAGCCTAAGAAAGAAAATAACCAGAAAGCATTTTTTTTAGCATGAAATTAAATGGCTGGAATAAGAGCAAACGTTTGTCTATTACTCTCCCTCCTTGTCAAGCCTGGCTCTCATGTCACACGGAGCCCTGATGCCGGCCCTGCTCCTTTCCTTCCCTTGAAGGCTCCCTACCAGCCAGGCATGCTGGCACACGCTTGTAATCCCAGTACTTGAGAGGCTGAGGCAGGAGGAGCGCAGGTTCATGGCCAGCCTCACAACTTAGCAAGGCCCTTTATAACTTAGTGAGACCCAGTTTCAAAATAAAAAATAAAATAAGGGTGGGGTGTAGCCCAGAGGTAGAATGCCCCAGGGTTCAATCTTCAGAACGCCCCCCGCCTCCCGAACACACAGGCAAGCTCCTTACCTCTCCTTCTGCCCCTCTGACCGCCACAGCCTGCCCTCCTTGAAGCCCCAACCTCAGGGTCACATCTTTCTGTTTCCTCTTTCTACTCCCCAACCCCGTGAATTTCTTCACTTCTTTGAGGCAAAAACTCTCTGTACACACCTCACTTTAGCTCCATCCAAGGCTTCAATTTGGGCTTTTTTCTCCCTAAGGATAAATTTATTGTTCCATGCACATATTTACCTATAAAATTGCATAGTAGTAAAATATTCATTAGATAGCTACGTTCTTTCCATACAAGAGAATATTATATAGATGCCAGGCATGATGGTAAGACAGGAGGATCACAAGTTTGAGACCAGCCTCAGCAACTTAGCAAGACCCTGTTCCAAATAATTTTTTTTTTAAATAACCTGTATGGAGAAGTGGAGAGTGGGGAGGCAGCTGAGGGAAAGCCCACCAAGTGCTATACACATGTATGGCACTGTCGCCGAACTACATTATGATGTGAGACTATAATGCATCAATAAAGTTATAAAAACAAATGAATAAATATTTTAAAGGTCTGGGGTGTAACTCGGAGGTAGAATGATGCCCCTGGGTTTAATCCTCAATGCCAAAGAGAGAGAGAGAGAGAGAAAATAGAGAGAGACTATACAGAGAGAATAATATATAGAAAGCAAAATAATGAATATATGTAACAAGGAAATACCTTTACAATACTCTGTTAAGCCGGGTGTGGTGGTGCAGCTTGTAATCCCAGCATTCGGGAGGCTGAGACCGGAGGATCCGGGTTCGAGGCCAGCCTCAGCTACCTAGTGAGGCACTCCGCACTTAGTGAGACTTGGTTTCAAAATAAAGAATAAAAAATAGGGCTGGGGGTGTAGCTCAGAAGTAGAATGCCCCTGGGTTCAATTCTCAGTACCACAAAAAAAAAAAAAAAAAAAAAAAACCAATACTCTGTTAAGTTAAAAAAATTAGATTATAAAATAAAATGTATGGGCATGTTTATGGGATCATCTTGTTATCAGCATATAGTGATAAAAGTATAATATGGATCCAGTTATAGAGAAAGGTACAGACACAGGCCCCAGCCCACATGTAGGCAGAGATGCACATAGACTGAGATATAGGGTAAATGTTAAGAACTGCCATTTCTGTACCAAGGAATCATGGACACTATTTCTTTTTCTCATATCTCTGCTATCTGCCAGAAATGTCCATTATTTTTTGCAATAAGAAAAAATGCGAATGAATTGGTGGCTGCCTCTGTGAGTTGCCATGGCGGCCCGCACAGCGTTGTGTGATAACACTTCCCCTTGGGGTCTCTGCTTGTTTACTCTGCCCCCCCCCTCAGTGATTCTGGGAAGTGGGATCACCCTACGCTAAGTGCAAACATGGAGCCCCACACTGAGCAGTCACTGGCTACACGCTCGCAGAGCTAAACTGAATGTGCTGGGTTGCCAAAAAACAAACACACGACAAACAGGCATCTATGCCATTTCCTGGGGAACCAAAAATGAAATCGGTCTGTGTGAGCAGGTGCAGCTGGCCTCATGCGACTTGAGCCTTGGGGACGGACGCGCCGGTCTGGCTGAAATGTGAGCTGGACTTGGTCAACGGAAAGGGGAGCAAGCCCTGAGGGAGTGTTCATTAGCCTGGGTGGATGAGTCTACCAGCAGCCCTCTCTCCCGACTCTGCGGAGGAAGCCCAGGCTGTGATGGTTTACCCAGTTGCTATTGATTCTTTCCAGGCAATTCAAAGAGAAAGTTTTTCATGAAACTGCCTAGGAAATGGAGTGAGTCCCTGGGATGGGCAGATTAGCAGCCATGATTTTTTACTGAGTCGCCGTGCGTTCACGTCTCTGTATAAAATTCCTGCTCCCAGAAATGTGTACACTGGCTTTCCCCTGAAGAGGAAACAGTTCTTTGACACATATTGAGCTTGAATTTTTCCCATTTCTGAGGTTTCTCTCCAGGAGGGTGAGCACCTTGAAAGACTCATTAGCTTTGTAAAAGTTCATGGACTTTTATTTACTGACAGGATAGCCTTCTGGAGGAATCAAGGCAGCTCTGCTCTATCTGACTACGGTGTCTTGCAGAAGCACTTGGGCGGCCAGGCCTCTCATTCATCCACGTAAATCACATGTGAAAGAGTTACTGGCAGGTGTAGCATCACATAGAGACACTGTGCGTTTGCCTGCCATTATAAATCAACCTCTGTGGCAAGTTGAAAAGTAGCTTCAAAAGGTATGTCTACCCTTAGAATGTGACCTTATATAGAATAAGGGGTTTTGCAGAGGTCATTTGGGTAAGGACCTTAAGATGAGCTCATCCTGGATCAGGGTAAACTCTAAGTATTGTGGCAAGTCCTGGTAAGAGAGGAGGTAGAGAATTCAGAGACACACCCAAGGAGGAAGGTCATAAGAAGGCAAAAGTATACATTGGAATGACACTGGCCCAAGCCTAGAGATGCCAGGAGCCACTGGAAACTGGACGAGCCCTAGAGGGAGCACAGTCCTGCCCAGCAACTTAATACTGGCCTCCATCACAATGAGAGGATCATTTTCTTTTGTCCTAAGCCACCAAGTTTGTAGTAATTTGTTGTGGCAGCCCTGAGAAACTAGTATATTCACAAAATCATGACTCTAGAGTACACCTGTGTCCGTATTCTTATTGCTATGACACAAAACGCCTGACGACCACAACTTAGAGGAAGGAAGGTTAACTGGCTCACAGTTCTGGAGATTCCAGAGGTTTCAGTCCATGCCACAGGTAAGAAGAATGGTACCTGGCAGGTAGTGAATGTTTGACAAGCCGTAGCTGTTAGCATTTTTGCTGGCTGAATTCAGACACATTCCACAAGTGGTATTCCTTCAGAAGTTTCATCCAGCTAAATTTCATTGGTTGACTGTGACTCAGCAAGGAAACTCTGGCATGATTCAGTAAGCAACTCCCTCCATACATAGAGCTATTAAAAAGGGAAAAACCTATGACCAAAATAAAGCTTATATTGAACAAACCATTTTGCCAATAATAACAAAAAGGACTAGGCTGGGAGGTCCGGAGGTCTACTCCTGCAACTCGCTATTATGTGACGTTGGACAAAGTCACAGCTCCTGTTGCCATAGTGATCCCATCCATAAAGTGCATGGAGTGGGGAGGTCTTTGTTCCTCCCTTCCTCCTGGGAGGAGTGGGAACAGACCCAAGAGAGAATTTGGGCGCTCTTTAAGAGAAAAATGCTAACATGGCACTAGGAGATCTTCACCCTTTCAGGATGTTGCTTTGTCTTCACTAGGGGAAATGCTCCCTTTAAAGTGTTGCTGGCTGTAGATGATCACAGAGCTAGGACTGAAGGTCATGTCTCCCTCCCGGTATCAGGCACAGGTCAGCAAACAGTTCTATGGAAAGGGACTGCTTCTCCACTACTGTGCATAATTTCCCATACAAGAGCAGCAGCCAGAAGTGACAGCAACGTCTCCCGGGAGAACTGCTGAATTTTCCAAAGAGCTGAATGTATCCCATAGTTTACATATTAAACCACAAAGCCGACTACTGTCATCATATCCAGAGAGCTGTTGAACATTAAGATCTTTTCCAGTATCGTCCAGCCTACAAACCCTTAAGAAATAGCCCCTTCCTTCTTCTTCCTTCCCTCTTGGCCAACAGGAGAAGCCACAGACAGCACCTTCTGCCATATCAAGAATCTCAGAAACATAACCGTGGAGAAGTCAGTCCCACCTCTTCATTTTTTAAATGTGGACCTCAGGATCCAAAGATGTAAAAAGCTTGATCAAAATGGCCGGGTAGGTTAAAGTCAAGGACAGTAATGGAGCCCAGGATTCCTGGTCTAGTGCTGTCCCTCGACACCAACAGAGAGACACTTGTTGCTGGGCTTTGTCTCCCAAATCCTTTATGCTGACATGTGTCACTGTGAGAAATCCAGGGCAGAACTAAAGACCAAGTCTTCAAGACATGCCTGGGTGATCCCGGAGAAAGGCTGCATGTCAGTGATGGATTATTTAGTGCTAGTTTCCTGATACCCAGAAAAACCCATCACCACTGCACTCTCTTCACCTCTGCCCCCTTTCCTCTTGAGTCGAATGAACATAAAGGCTTTCTAGAGTTCTTTCCTCGTGGAATAAGTCCTTGGGCTGGGAGATTCCAGCTATATCTCTGGGTGAAGTGTTACCAATTAGAGAAAGATTAAAATAAACTGTTAGGAGTGAGCACCATCTGTGCCCTTGAACTTTCTTTTCCCAGGTGCCCTCTTCCATGACAGTAGGGTTGTGGGCACCTATCTGGGGTCCACTTCCCAGTGACCCTGCCAATCACAACTAGCTTTTTCTAACGTCTGTCACATATTCAGTCAGGCCCAGCCCGCCATCTTGACACCTGCAGGCCTATCATCATGCTTCAAGACCAGAGTGTCTCTTCTTGCTTTCATCACAGCTTCTTCTCTGCATTTTTTTTGTCTTTTTCTTCCCAACCTGTCTCCCTGTGCCTGGACCTCCCCTTGGCTGTCACTGACCACTAGAGCATAATGACCAGAACTAACACTCTGAGGTTCACTTCCAATATCTTTTATTCAAGTAGCCAGGAAACAGCAATTGAGTGTTTACTGTTTTAGGCACTCTGCTAGTGGGTATTTGTCTTAGTCCACTTGGGCTGCCATAACAAAATACCATGGACTGGGTGACTTAGAAAAATACAGGTTTCAAGCCAGACATGGTGGTGCACACCTATAATCTCAGTACTTTGGAGGCTGAGACAGGAGGATCACAGGTTCAAGGATAGCCTCTGCAAGTAGTGAGACTTTCAGCAACCTAGTGAGATGCTGTTTCAAAATAAAAATAAAATAGGGCTGGGGGTATATCTTGGAGGTAGAATACCCTTGGGTTCAATCCCCAGTGCAAAAAAAAAAAACAAACAAACTTTTTCTTGCTGTGTGGAGGCTGGAAGCTCGAGACCCAGAGCAACATTCTGGGGCTCTGGTGAGCAGCCTCCTCCCAACTTGCAAATCACTGCTTTCTTACTGTGTCTTCATGTGATAGAAAAAGAGATTTCTCTCTTCTTAAAAAGCTACCAATCCTGTTGGATTAGGAGCCTGCCCTTAAGACCTCATTTAACTTTAATTAACCTCCTAAATGCTCTATCTCCAAGTGCAGTCACATTGAGAATTGGGGACTTAATATATTAATCTGGGGAAGGGCACACGTCAGCCCCCAGCAGTGCTCAAGGACAAGCAACACAAATGTGGTCCCCATTCTCCTGGGCCACTCAACCCTGGCCAAGGTCATTAGCTCCCTGGGCTTCCCTTAGAGGAAGGTAATAATAGTTTGAATCTCACCCAGACACTGTAGAGATCAAAGGAGCTCAGATGTATCTAAAGCTCCAGAAAGAGGGCTTAGCACAGAGAAAGCATCTAATATGCATTAGTTGTCATTGTTATTATGCTTGTGGTTGTCTAGAAAGACAGATGTTTATCAAGTAATCACAAAAGCAAATGTACAATTCCACCTGGTTCAGTGAAAGAGAGATAAGTTGTGCCTGGAAGGGTCTGGCTGGGAATTCAACCCAGACAGCGAGCTCAGGGAAGACCCAAGAAAGTGACCCTTGAGCTAAGTTCTGAAGGACAAGTAAAGAGCAACAAGTACAGAAGGGAGTGGACCAGCTTCTAGGCCGAGGAAACAGAATATGCAAGGGCTTTGAGGCAGGAAAGTACAGGATGAGTTCAAAGGGCAGCGAGAAGCCTCATGGGGCCAGTACAGAGAGAACATGAGGCAAACGGAGACTAGAGTCAGGTCAGAGGGGCAGCGCCTTGTGGGCTGTTTTAGGGAGTTTTCTTTATCCAAATAGCACTGGGAAGCAAGGCAAGATTAAGGAGCAGGGTCAACACGATTAGATTGGCACATTTGGAGAAGGCAAATCTTCCAATGCGGCGCCATGGCCACTGTACGATCTGCATCACATATGGTGGTCTTCCATTTGTGCCCTTGGATTAAATTTGCTTTCCGAAGCTCCAGGTAACAAACTAATTCCCCAAACTTCATGCTTTTGGGGGCCTGCCTGGCCTACACTGCTGACAATTTTGTCTTGTCTCTACAAAACACAGATAGTATTCACTGCAGTGTTGGTGTTTGTTTGTTTTTTAGACATATACATAGCTTTCATCTATAATTCTGGTCCATGAGATTTGGAAGACCATAACACTGCTTACTATGATGACTGTATTTCACTTCAACAATCCCTCAAAAACTGCTCGATTCAATACAATTTTTGATTAACTTAATAAATAACTCAGTAAATTCCCTTAGAAAACAATCCCCACCCACCCACCCCTTTGAAGAGACTATGAGAGATCTAGTTGGGTCCAGATAATATCTGACCTTGAGGCCTTCCAGGTCCTGGCAGGAGACACTAGTTAACACTTGATTCAAGGACCTTTAATAAAGGAGTTATTTACCAAGAGGTATGGGCAAGCTGAAGAAACCCAGGGCCAAAGTGAGGCATCCAGAGACCAACAACGTTAGGGAGAGATCAGTACCCACCCCCCTTCCATAGAAACACGAGACACTAACATGGACTTCAGCACCCCAGAGCAACATTGGCTCGGAACTAATCTCACTTTCCTCTTCAAGTCTCCTTGGAAGGCCTGGAAAGAGGGCTCAGTACAGAGAAAACATCTAATATGTATTATTTGTTATTGTTGTCATGACTGTGGTTGTCTAGAAAAACAGGCTTTTATCAAATAATCAATAATCTACCAAACTTGGACTTCTTTTTATAAGGGGAAGGCTGTCTGATTCTGCACCCTGTATCCTTCCAAACTCCAGTGTTAATACTCAGATCTAAGTTCTCCAAGCTCAGACTAAACTTATTTCAAACTGTGCCTTCTTGGAGACTCAGAATAAAAGTCCCTTTTATCTCAAGTGCTTAGTTCTCACAAATCAAAATCAACTTGGCGTTCCGACTATAGTTCATCCATGAACTCTCAAAACTTGAAAGTTGAAGCTCACAATGATGTCTTTGTTATATGCTATATCCATCTTCCTCTAAAGCAAAGAATTGTATTGATTTGGATAGGAGGAGAGAAAAGAAAGACAATTAGAAGCATCTAGGGATGCTAGAAGTGGAAATACATTAATTTCAAAAAGACCATCCTGCTATATTTTTAAGCCTGCAGGGCACTACACAATAGGAAAGTAAGAATCACTATACAGCTGCACACTGGCCTCACCTTCTGCTAAGCATGTTCGACTTCATAAGAAATGAAATACAAATGACTGTGTTGACACTTTCTTAGTTACCATCACACTCTAATCATGTTTCCTAAGAGCAAGGGTCAACCATCATCATAACTGAAGGAATGAATAGAATTCCCCAACAGGTTGTAAAAGAATTCTCTTGAATTACTTTTAGAGTTGGCTGATTCCTCCCTTGTGTTTGGATTTTATCTCTGTATTTCACTTCATTACTTATGTGTTTTCCTATGTATTTCCTGGTAGGCTGGGAGTGTAAGATGAAGGTGGTCTTGAAGTTAGCCGGAGAACTTAAAGGGTAGGGAACATAGCTTTCCTGATTATCCTTAACCCTCCTGTGTGGGACATGTTCCATGCCTTCTGGACTCTGGTCTTCTTTGGAAGAAAATGAGTCCTGTTCACTGGATGAAGGGAAAGAGGAAGGAAGAACTGAAATTGCTCACCCCCATCCTCACTTCCAACCTGGACCAAAGTGTTGGAGTTGGAGATGATGGCCTTGGCTACAAACTCAGTGAACTTTCTTGGATCATAGTCAAGTTGCTTAGCCGGCAAGGAGGTTATCCCAGCAATTCATAATTCACAAATGCTCTATTCATGTTCATTTTCCCCAAGGTTGTTGTATCAGAATGAGAGAATAATTACTCATTGACTAATTAGCTCTTAAGACCCACTTCTTAGAAGTATATGTCTAATTATTATTGGCTCCACTGCTTTATCTTTCTTGGTGAAACAAAGTTTAATAACTCCAGGAATTAAAACCATAAGAGGCTCTCCCTTTAATATCTGTGGGCTTTTGTGTGTGGAAACACTCACTAGTATTTTGCTTAATGATCAATTCATTAGGCCCATATACCTAATAAAGGAGACTTTGAAAGCCTATTTTTCTTGAGTATTTAGTCATTGATTACATTTGATTAATTCAATTCCCTTATACAATTTAAACTGCGATTACAAATTCATTGTGGCTGATTCTTTTTGAAAGCTTTCAATGCCCTTAAGAACAGACAAAACAAACAGAAGTATGATGATTTCAAAACTATTTCAAACTCTTTCACCAGAAAATGGCTCCATAAAGGCTAAAATTATGGACTTAACCTTTTTTGAAAATGCTCATTCTTTTTAGGAATTTCAACTTCCATGGTGTCTTGGTCAGCAGTCTCATTGCTATAATCCAAAACAACTGAACACAAAACTTAGAGTAAGGAAGATTTATTTGCTCATAGGTTTTGTTTTGTTTTGTGTGGTTTTTTTTTTTTTTTTTTTTTTTGAGACTCAAGTTCAGTCCACATCAGGCTAGGATCTCTGGATCTCGGGGTATGGCAACAGGAAGCAGAGAGAGGGAGAGAGCAAGAGCTCTGCTCTCACATAATGGAGACTGGGTGCAAGAGAGAGCAAGCAAGCAAGGGGATACAAAGACAAAAAGATCCTCCCTAAGACCACACTCCCAGGGACCCACCTTCTCCAGCCACATCCCGCGTGCCTAGGTGACCACCCAATAAATCCACTACAGTGGACTTATTCACTGATGAGATTAGAAGCCATCAACTCTGAACATCAGTACATAAGCTCTTTAGGGGACAGTATAAATCTAACCATAACCATTTCTTGGGGTTTCAACAATTCTACCAGATATTTTACATTTTTAATAATTAATTTTCAGTTTCATTGAAGTAAAATTGACAATGAAAGCCAATATAATTAAATTATACACTATGATGACCTGATAGATATATACATTGTGAAATGATTACTATAAGGTTAATCCATCATATCTCATAATTTCCCTTTGTGTGTATGTGTGTGAAAAAAATCATAACTTTCTTAACTAACTTCAAGTATATAATACAGTGTCATTAACTATATTCACCATGCTGTACATTAGACCCTCAGAGCTTTTTCATCTTATATCTGAAAGTTTGTCCCTTTTGACTAACATCCACCCATTTACCCCACCCTCAGCCCCTGTCAATTGCCCTTCTACTCTCTGGTTCTATGAGTTTGACTTTTTTTAAGTTTCCACATATATGTGATACTATATAGTATTTTTCTTTCTCTGATTGGCTTATTTCACTTAGCATAACGCCCTCTAGTCTCATCCGTGTTGTCCCAAAAGGCAGAATTTTCTTCTTAAGGCTGAATAATCTTCCATTTTTTGTGTGTGTGATATTTTCTTTACTCATTCATCTGTCAACAGACTCTTGGGTTGTTTCTGTATCTTGGCTATCATGAGTAAAAGCCACAGTGAGCATTGCAAATGCAGATGTCTCCTCAAGATACTGATGTCATTTCCTTCAGACATACATGCAGAAATGGGATTGCTGGAGCATATGCTAGTGCTAGTTAATTTTTTGAGGAATTTCCATACTGTTTTCCATAATGGTTGTGCCCAGAAAGAGTGTTTTACCAACTGTCTGGGAATCCCTTAGTCCACTGAAGTTGACACTTATAAAGTTGACTCATTACTATGAGTTTCTTTGACTTTCAGTACAAGAAATCCATACTACACAGCAATTCCATTCCTATTTAACCAAGATAAATAAAATCACTTGATTAAAAAATTTATAAAATAATATCCATAGCATGTTTATTCATAATAATCAATAAGCTTAATGTCTATCAATAGACAACAATAACAAATGATGTACTCACATAATGAAATACTGTTATTCATCAATGGAAAGAATGAGTTGCTATATTGTACCAATATGGGTTAGTTTCAAATATATTAATTGGACTGAAAAAGTTTCTACTGTAAGATTCCATTATACAAAAGTCAAAACCAGGCAAAACTAATTTATGCTCAGAGAACTTAAGACAATAGTTTTTTTTTTTTTTTTAATGTGGAGTGGAGATAAATTGAAAGAAGACCTGAAAGAACTTTACAAACTTTACATAATAATGGAAATATTCTATATCCTGACTGGTGTATTGTGGGTTAAATTTATCAAAACTCATTAAACACTTATGATCTATTCATTCCACTATACATAAATTTTACTCCAATGCACAACCATACCTTGCCCCCTCAACACACACACACACACACACACACACACACACACACACACACACGCATGCATGCGCAAACAAAAAAGTCTGCCTGGAGACACTGAAAGAACTAATTAGTATGGACTCAATGGAACAAAATTACAGAAGGCAGGGTATCCCAGGTAAGTGATCCCAGCATGTGGTTTTACTTGTCTTTTGGGGGGCATTTGCTAATTCAAGGACAAAGGCAGAAAATATGAGATGTCAAGTTTGGGGCTGTTTAAGTGGTATGTGCATTGGGTCCGTCCTAAGATAGAAAAATGTGAGCTCAGGGCCCTCTGTGGAATAGAGACCTGGGTGGAGAGCTGTGAATTACATTCGGAGTCCCCAAAGGGATCCATCCTAGGAGTAAGGTAAACTCAAAGAACACAGAGTAGATCAGTTCCTCAAACACTGAAGGCAAGGTTCAGATAAACTCAATCTTCAATTAGATTAAAGGCATCTTTCCCCAGCCCAGAAAATTGACACCCACAGATGCAAATCCTGTCCAGATGGAAACGCTTTAAATGTACCAGGTATCCATCGTGTCGTTCACTGCCCTGCTTATGCACAGTGTTCTCAACCACTAAGACTTTCTCCTATGTTAAAAGAAGCCCTGTCTCAATCTGTCCAACAGCGACCCATTCAAGGTGGCTTGGTGGCTTTCCCAGAACGACTCTGACGATGCAGGCAGTATTTGCTATTCTTTCCTCGTCCTTCAAGGAAACATAAGTACAAAGTGAACACTAGGAAATTTTTTCTACGATCATTTTCCCTATATAAAAACTGCAAATATCTAGATGTTCTGGGTTGGGAGTTTCTTGGTTATACAAGTAGCTAGTTTTAAAAAATAACAGTAGCTTTGATCTTTAGAATAAATAATGGAACATTAGGTCCTGCTCCAGAAAAATTAACAAAACAAAACAAAATCCTCTCTCAGACCAGATTTGAAACATCAACTTTGGACATTTCTGCAAGAAAAAATGTCATATATTCACAGATTTCTACCATAGAGATTCTTATTTTTAAAATATGGCATTTCTTTACCTTCTGAAAGGCCAATCCTAGAAAGAAAATAAAACGAACTTGAAAGCCTTAATTTGTGGTGCATTAGTCTTTTAAACCAAACCAGTACACTCACATTTTGCCCTAAACTCATTTGTCTGCTTTTTCCAATGTGTAAAAACACACATATTCAAACATGCACACATTATTTTCCCTCAGGTGTCTGTCTGTCTAGCTGTCTATCTGTATCTCTCTCTCTCTCTTTATCTCTCTCTCTCTCTCTCTCTCTCTCTCTCTCTCTCTCTCTCACACACACACACACACACACACACTCATTTCCTTTCCCAGTCCTTTCCTAGTCTTCAAAGCTATTGAGTCAAACATCCTACAGAACATGCATGCATTTTAGACTTCCCCAAATTAAAGAGGAGTCAGAGTCCAGTTTTATTCTTATTCACTATTGAAAAGTTATTTCAAGCTAATTTGCTTGGTAACCAAGCCATGGCTACAGTCTGGAGTTCTCCCCTAAAAACATAAGTGGGACAGAATAAGCCCCCCAGGGAGCACTGGTATTGTTCCTTTGGATGGTAGGTTGCAATTTGGAATGTGAAACCTACATTTCTTTGCTTCTGTCCACTTTTCAAGTTTTCATCAGACTACTGAACAAATTTTCATCAGTTTCATCTTCAGTATATGAGATGGAGAAAACAATAACTGCAGATGAAAATTATAAGGGAACCTGCAGTAGATAAGCATGACATTCAATATCCACTGACAACTTCCAGACCAAGGTGACTTTTGCAAGTTTTGGCCACAGAATTACAAAAATGCTAAGAACAGGAAATAAACTTAAACTACTTTTTTTCAGTTACATATCATGTTAGTATATACCCAGTAATGGCTGTTAACAGAGAAAGCAAGCCTCCATTGATAATAGGTATTAGATAATTGGATGAGAGGAGAGGCATTTAAAAGGTCCCCAAAGTTGGGCATGGTGGTACAGGCCTGTAATCCCAGTACTTGGGAGGCTGAGACAGGAGGATTGCAAGTTTGAGGCCAGCCTTAGTAACTTAGACAGACCCTGTTTCAAAATAAAAAAGTAAAAAGGACTGCTGGTGTAGCTCAGAGGTAGGAAACCCTTGTGTTCAATTCCTAGTATCAAAAAAAAAAAGAGAGAGAGAGAGAGAAAGTCATCAATTCCAACTAGAGAAGAGTAAATCAACAATTATTAAATAATAATGCCCTATTGAGGATGATTTCAAACTGTATGATAGAGACAGATAGATAGATGATAGATAGATAGATAGATAGATAGATAGATAGATAGATAATTTCATTAAATTCTTAAAACTGTGCAAAGTAAATTTAGTGTCCAGACTTTAAAGAGGGAGCCTACAAGTGTTAAAGTGACCTGGCTTAGAGCTTGAATTCAAACTGATGGCAGTCTGCCTCTAAAGCTGTGATCCTTTTCCTATATCAAGAAGTCCCAAATAGAATTGTCACTATGAGGAATTAGGACAAAGAGAAGTATATTCTGGGGAAGATACATGCACATTCCAGTACACATGCACACTGGAATGTGCATGTATCTTTAATGTTTCGACACATTAAATCAGCATGAGAAACTGTGCTATGAAGAGAATGTTTCCAATGGATCTGAGACCGCAAACACCACCTTTCCTTATTTACATAATTGAATTTAGGATATTGGGTTTAATCAAAATAAATAGAAAGAGTAAAATAATAGGTTTTATGTGGAATTGATGATAGACTTTAAGTTGTAGAGATAATATAATTGCTCTGGTTCATAATTTTAATTGTATATGTTCTAGAAAATCTCTGGAAAAACTCAAACATAATAGTCATATATATACATGAACAAACACTTTCAGTCTTAGGTTTCAGTCACTAACAGCATCCATATGCCAACATTTTTCACATCAGATTCCATGGACTGTTTCTCTTAAAATAAAATCAGATTCTAGGATTAGAAATTTCATTTAGAGAAATGCTGGTTTAGCAACAAAGGGGATTTATTGCATGTTTGTGAATGTAAATTTCCAAGAAGACAGAGCTTGCTTGGGTGGCCAAATTTCCTTGTCTGTGGGATGCTGCTTTCACAGTTCACAATGCTGGGCCTATTTCCCATAATGAAGAGTCTGGGAAATGTCGTCTATACAGTTGTTGGCAAGAAAATACATTAACATGAATTAAGACTGTACAAGTTGAGAAGAAAACGACATTGGTGCTGTGGTTTGGAGATGGGGCGTCCCATAGGGACTCATCACATGTTGAAGGGTGGTTCTCAAGCAAGCTCACAGGTGGGGCTTCGGGAAGTGACTGAATCACGAGAGCACTAACTAACCTCATCAGTGGATTAATCCATTGTGGCATTTGTGGCTAACAGCATTACTGGGAGGTAATACTGGAACCTGTAGGAGGTGGGTCTTAGTAGGTCACGGGAGCGTGCCCTGGGAGGGTAGTTCTCGTCCCCGGCCCCTTCTCATCTCATTCTTTCTCTTTCTCTCTCCTTCTCAGCTACCATGAGATAAGCATTTCTCCTCCACCATGTTCTCCACACCATGATGTTCTGCCTCCACATAAGTCCATATGTGGCAGCTGACCATGGACTGAAACCTCTGAAAACAGGAGCCAAAATAAACCTTTTTTCTCCTTAGGTTGTTATTCTCGGGCATGTGGTCACAGCAATAAACAGCTGAGCAACACAATCTGTGGACAACCTTCACAAGTTGCCGTATCTTCCTTTATTCTTTCAACTTTTTACTGGAGCAAAATGAGTTGTCCTCAAGAGCCATTAACATGAGATGCTCATTTTCTTCAGTCTCCTAACCTAACTTCTTTAACCTTCATCAGGATTATAAAAGATACCCATACAGGACAATTGACCTCCTAATTACTGATGGTTTAATGTTTCCTTTTCCCCTCGAATTAAAAGCAAGAGCCCATTCCTTCAGCCTGATTTCCTTTTAACAACTTACTATTGACCTTTGGGGACATATAAGGAAATCATGAAGAAAGGAGTTTGAAGCTCAGTCGGCATAAGTATAGATTTAAGTCTTTTAATCTTGATGGATTTGAGGCATGTTCTATGGATTTGATTTTAGTTAATAGACTGCCCCTCAAAGAGTCCAATAAAGGATTTAGGATAACTTTTAAAGTGAACAGATATAAAAACTATGGAAAGAGATGCATAAAGAGATACAGAAAGATAGAATTTTACTTTCAGACTTTCATATTCTTATCGTAACCTTGAAGGGCTTCTTCTTTCTCCACTAAAAGTTTGGATAAATCTCAGAGGACAGTTGAGAATTGTTTCTGTGTTGTACAGGCAAAATAATGAGCACAATTTCAGGGCAGAAGCATCCATACAACTGGGAGGTGGGCTATGGAGCATCAGGAAAAAAAAAAAAAAAAAAAACAGTTCCTGGAAATTGAGCAAAGTAGTCTAGCATAGTGAATCAAATTATGGAAAAGGAGATAACCGGAGTAAAGGGACTAACATTAATTCAGCACCTACTATGTGCAAGGCACATTCTGCCAACTGCTTTCCTAAAATTAAATTAATGCATATCACAACTCTGCTTTATAAATATTATTAATGTATTTTAGACAAAGCTGGGGGGAGAGGAACCAGGAATCCATCCCCGACTTATTTGATTCTAAAGCACATGTTCTTCTAGAGAAGGGGGGGGTCTTAATCCTTTGCTCCACTTGGTTATTTTTAATAGGAGTAAGCACTCATTGAGAAGCTCTGCCCTCCTCTAGAGGCTTCATGGGACACGAGAAATAAAAACCACTTGGTTTGTTCAAGGATGAAATCTACCCAACATCACTAATAGCAACTCAATGTGGGTGCCCACCAAAAGTAAGGGCCTACACATTTAGTAAAGTTATTCAATGGACATGTCGTGTCCCTAGACACTGTGGTTCCACAATGACAGTAAATAGACACTGCCTTCAAAGAATTCACAGTATAACAGAAAGACACCCGTAAGCCTTTTTTCCCCCAGTATATACCAGTAGAATCTAATTTGCAGGTAACTCAAAGCCAAATGGGGTTTGATTTTTTTTTCTTTCTGATTGACACAGTCGTAAGCCCAAATCCAAGGTGTAAAGCTCAATAAATGTTGACATATGTTTACATGTGTGTAGCTACTAGTTAAGTTAAAATGTAGATCATTTCCTGCACTCTAGAAGGTTCTCCCATGCCCTTCCTAATCAGTAACTACTGTTCTTCTTATCTCTGTTATCATAAATGAATGTTCCTTGTTTGAACTTCCCATGATGCACTCATACATTAGATGTTCCTTTTAATTTTAATTTTCTCCACATTGTGGTATTTATCAAAATTGTTGTGAATAGCAATAGTTTGTTCTTTCTCACTGCTGTGTAGTGCGTAAATGGCCCACCGTTTATCTATCCATTGTACTGGTGATGGACATTTGAGTTATCTCCTGTTTGGGCTATGATGAATAACGCTGAATGAACAGTCTTATGGACATCGACTAATGGAGCTGAGTGGAATTGCTGAGCGTTGAATTGGCACAAGGTTAACATTACCTAACAACAACATCCCAAGAATGTTGGGACAAAGTCATTTTGTCAACGTGCTCACCTCCCAGCGATGCAGGAGAGTTGCAATTGCTCCACAACCTCATCGCTCATCAACTTTTTTTTTTTTTTTTTTTTTTTTGGTGGTACTGGAGATTGAAGATTGAACCCAAGGGCATTCTATCACTGAACTATACTCCCAGCCCTATTTTTTTTTTTTTGTGTGTGTGGTACTGGGGATTGAACTCAGAGGCATTCTACCTCCGAGTTATACCCCCAGCCCTATTTTTTATTCTTTATTTTGAAACCGAGTCTCACTAAGTTGCAGAGTGCCTCACTAGGTAGCTGAGGCTGGCCGTGAACCCGGATCCTCCGGTCTCAGCCTCCCGAATGCTGGGATTACAAGCGTGCGCCACCACACCCGGCCCTATTTTATTTTTTATTCGGAAACAGGGTCTCACTAAGTTGCTGAGGCTGGCAGTGAGCCTGCGCTCCTCCTGTCTCAGCCTCCCAAGTACTAGGATTACAAGCATGCACCACCACACCCAGCTTCAGTTCTTTTAAGTTTAGCCATTCTGACGGACATGTAGTGGTATCTCTCTGTGGTTTACATTTGCATTTCCCTGGTAATCTATGAGGCTGAGCACTTCTCCATAACCTTATTGGCCATCTGAATTTCTCCTTTTGTGAAGTGCCTGCTAAAGTCCTTTGTATGAGTCTGATGCAGCCTGTGACAAGCCAGCTCTATTTATGAGTTCACGTTGCCTAAGATTTACTAAAAGGTACTTTACTTTCCTCCAGTCCTTCTCATCCCAAGCCCCACCTCCACCCCCTCCCCCACCACACACATATACACTCCCCACCTATTCTGAACAGCTTATATTAATTGGAGCTAGAAGACTATATTTCAGGCTCGACAGGAAAACCCAATTACATTTTAAAACTGAAATAGATTACAACACGTCAGAAGTCCTCATCTCTGCCTGCTTGTTTTTTGCTTAATGCCCATTTCGCATCTCTATTACAGCTCTGTGATTTACCATCCCTGATAACAGGACCAAGCGGATTCTCTATCTCCCGGCATGCTAGAAATACGGCGTTACATATATTTAAAAAACCTAAATCACTGTAAGCCCTGCAAAAAAAAATCTCCCAAGTATTGATTTAAACATGTCTTTTTGCAACATGCCTTCCTGAACGCACCGGGGAACAGAGAGTGACCCATAAATATTCTGGAAGGACCGCTCATTTTCTATTCTTCTGTCACCCTGCGCTGCAGAAGATTCTTCCCCTGTGTGCCCCCAAGATTTCAAATCAACAGGCAGGCTGAGGGAGGATGCTCCTGTTCAAGTAGACTGCTGCGGGCCTTCTGCTGACAGGGCTGTCTGATCCCCCTTCCGGCGATTTCTAAAAATAATAATAAGCAAGGATTTGTCTTCATACCATCCTTCTCCCACAATGCGAAGTTCAAAGAGGTCGGGGTGTTTATCTCTCCTTTCCACAACTGCCTTCTGAGGCATGGAAGGCTTCACTATTGCAGATTCTGAGAAGGCTCTTGGGTCACCCTGGGGTGGGTGTGTGTTCTAATCAGGTGGAATACTGGCTGAAAGTGGCTTCCTGAACTCTAGCGCATCTCTGAGCTGCAGAATCATGAGATTTAGGAGCAAGAAAGAATCCATAGAGCAGAAGCCACTTGTTTTCAGATGAAGACACGCAGACTCCAGGAGCATGGGAGGACAGCCAAGGCCACACAATCTGTCCAAGATCACATCCAGAAGAGCGTGGAGGCGGCCCAAGGTCACACGAGAGGGCGCTGATCTCATAGAGACTGTGCTGAATAAAACAAGATTCTGATTCTCTGACTTTCAATTGAAGAATACAAGAGATTAACCAATAAAACATCAGGAAAGGGGGCATGAGGAAGAAAAATGAGCTGTTATCATCCTTAAGAATCCAAAGTGGTAACCTGGCATGGTGGCGCATGCCTATAATCCCAGACTTGGGAAGCTGAGACAGAAGGATCGAAGGCTCAAGGCCAGCTTCAGCAACTTAGTGAGTGCCTGTTTCAAGATAAAAAATATAAAAAGAGCTGGGAGTATAGTTCAGAGGTAAAATGCCCCTGGGTTCAGTCCCCAGTACCAAAAAAGTAAAAATAAAAAAAATTTAACAATCCAAAGTGGTTAAGCCAAAGTTTAAGAACCTTAAGTGGTAGCCTGTGTGGTGGCTCACACCTGTAATCTCAGTGAGACAGGAAGATCGCAGGTTCAAGGCTATCCTCAGCAATTTAGCAAGACCCTCAGCAACTTAACAAGTCCTTATTTTGAGATTGAAAAAGGGGCTGGGGACGTAGTTCAGAGGTAGAATGGCTTTCGGTTCAATGCCCAGTACAAAAAATATTTTTTAAGAAATCCAAGGTGGTTAGCCAGGTGTTGTGGTGAACACTTATAATCCCAGTACAAGCGTTGTGGTGCACGCTTGTAATCCCTGAGGCTGAGACAGGAGGATCCAGGTTCCTGGCCAGCCTCAGCTACTTAGTGAGGCCCTCTACAACTTAATGAGACCCTGTTTCAAAATAAAAGAATAAAAAATAGGACTGGGGGTGTCTGGGGGTGTAACTTGGAGGTAGAATGCCCTTAGGTTCAATTCCCAGTATCATATATATATATATCCTAAGTGGCTAAACTAAAGATTAGCTCAAGATTTTGGAGAAAATTTTGAGCAGGTCAAACAGGTAATAAGTGATAAATTAGAACCCAGATCTGATTGAACCCAGATCTGATCTGCTCCTTACAGATAAGTAAAGATTTGAAGTGCTTTATGATGACCTAAAACCTAAAACATACTGAGGAATCTTCCTTGAAAGATTCCACAAAACTGGACAGGTAACATAAGAAAGAGGTGGGAAAAGAAAATCTTTTTCTTCTCGTTTTATGCACTTTTTACTGTTTAATATTTGCTAACCATTATGCATATCACTTTTTTTTAAAGAAAAAAACTAAATTTTTCTCCTAGCTTAAAATTTGTGCACTCATTAGGGCAATATTTGATCTTCTTTGGAAATACCCAGTGTCCTCTTGCCCTGCATCTTCTGACTATATTTTTATATATCCTGTGGGTTTGTTACATGACAATTACAGCTAAAATTATGCTCGCTTCTGCCCACTCCCAGTTTATTATTTTTGCAAGCACTCACTGCATGCAAGATCTTTATTACAAAGACTCTGCACAGGCCTTTATAGTCCTTGTTTTATGAAAAGAGAGATAGAGAGATTTATTCATCGCCTACTAGATGCCAGATACTTCATCCCCTGCCAACCAGGAAGATGAACCTGTGAGCAAGATACGACCATAGAGTCAGGAGAACTCATAATCAAAGCATCCAAGATAGACTTTGAGGACACAACATAAAGCGAAGCCATGGAGAGAGTTTGTCAAGTGCTCACAGGAGAAGTGCCATTCAACTCAGGTCCTGAAGGGAGAAATGGAGTTTTCTAGAAGTCAAAGAGGAAATGAGTTGGCATAAGCAGGTGCATATACAGTGAGGGATGAGGGATGAGCTAGGGAATGGTATCCACCAGGATTTCCAAGGACTGCTACCTAGAAGAAAAACAGAGTCAAGGTAGAAACCAGGAAACACAAGTCAGGTGACCATGAGAGGTGAGGAGCCCGGGGGAAGGCAGAAACAACAAAAGCAGAAAGGGAAGGGGGGAGCCATGTGTGGGAGAGGACTGAGGAGGGACACACACACACACACACACACACACACACACACACACGCACACACGCATGCCCGCGCTTCTGGAGGTCATTTTTCTCTATGATGGCTGAATAAACACCCAACCACCTTCGAAACAAAAACCTACTAGTGTCTAGGGATGCATGCCTGGGTGATAAAACTGTATAAAATACCTCAAGAACAGGACTCTGTAAGAGAGGGAGAGCAGACACTTTGGGGACAATGAAGAGTGCTGGTGATTTGGTGATTTAGGCACACGAAGGCCTTTGGGGTGGTCAGCAATGTCCTCTGCTGTAGTTGCAAGAGTGTCTGCCATTAAGTGATTCATTAAGCTGGCTTGAGTTTGCTTGTTGTTTTGTAGGTTGGGGACTTAACAATTATTTTACAACAAAAAGTTACCAATACCCAGTTTGGAGAGGAGTCTCGTTTTTCAAGGCCTCTGGATGGACTGTGGAGTGGCCCGTGGAGGCGGAGGTACACCCTCAGGTGCTCAGCCATGCCCGGTCACACACAAAAGGGCACCGCGTGCCCCAGAACGTTCCACTGGCCATTGTAGCGGAAAGCATGTAGCTGCTGTGAGGAGATCCAGGTTTGCTCCAGAGAAGAAAGGCAGGCAAGTGGAGACCTCAGAAAGACCCCGGGGACGTAGGGCTTCTCCCCGACACTGCCCCCTTTCCACAACTTCCTCCCAGCCGCCACCTCCTGCAGCTCTGGGATCATGACAGCCGCTCCCTTCTCAGGACCACAGCCATGAGAACAATGTCATCCTGGGGAAGTGGAGGCCGTCGGGCCTCTGCCACTCCAGTGTTGAGTGACTTAAGGGGGCGTCTCCACAGGACAATGCTCTTTCAGGAGGAGGAAGAGGGGGAGGAACCGCTCTATCCATGCAGCTGGGTCAGGGTGTTCGCTCAAGCTTGCTGGAAATGCTTGACCCCCAGGAACAAAGGGCAGGTCTGCAGTAGCTTGGAGAGTGAAGGACACACTGTGCTCGGTGGTGAGTCCACGAGAGCATCTGTACCTCTTCCCCATCGGGCCTCTCCCAGGAATTTATTCCATGGCAGCCCCGGGCCAGCACAGGCTCAGCGCTCCCTGGCTGCTCCGCCATGTTCTCTCCTTCATCTTGATCTTTGCAGGGGCCGTACCACAGTGATGCCAAAGAGAGACTGTCTCCTAGGATCAAAGTGAACGGGGCCACAGCCCGGCCTGGTCACCTATGGTCTGTGCGCTCAAGTAGGTTATCGAATCCCTCTGGTTGTCTTCTGTAAAACAAAGATGATATCTCCTCGCTCAGAGTTTGTGCACAGATTAAATTAAGTAAAGTCTATGAGGCATCTGGCGGGGTGCCTGACTGTAGGCACTTAGGAAACAGTGGTTTGTGGTGTTGTTATCATTAGACAGAACTCATAAGCACTTTTGAATATTCCATAAAGAGACGACCTCCAAAATGACAAAAAAAAAGATTGACAATATCCGCGAGGGTGAGAAAGAGGATCGACCGAATTCCCAGACAACCTGGTGGAGGAGTGAATTCGTCCAACAATCCTGGAAACTGTTCACTAGATCCACTGAAGCTGAACACATGCCCCCCGTTACCACCCAGCGAGTCCACTTGTAGTTCTAAAATAAACCCAACAGAATGAAGAGTTGAACACACCAGAAGATAAGAATGGTCACAGCAGCATTGTTTAAATAGCCAGAAACTAGAAACTATTCAAATGCTCATCAATGTAGAATCAATAAATCGTGATGTATTTACACAATGGAATATTACACAGCAATGAGATCCAATAGCTTCTTACACTATTTGACCACAGGAATAAACCACACTAACCAAAGGTTGAGTGAAAGAAGCCACACACAAACAAGTACATCCAATATGTACACACACACACACACACACACATGCAAAACTCACCAATGAGTTTGGTTATCAGGGAACTGTTTAATTCTGGGACAGACGCAACATGTTGAGGATTGGGAAGGGGCTTCGTAGTTCTGTGGTATTTTATTTCTTTTTCTTTTTAGGGGTTATGGGGAGGTGATGAGTACTAGGGACTGAACCCAGGGGTGTTCTACTTCTGAGCTACACCTCTAGCCCCATTTTATTTTTAATTTTGAAACAGAGTCTCACTAAGTTGTGGAGGGCCTCCCTAAGTTGCTGAGACTGGCTTCGGACCTCCTGTCTCAACCTTCCAAGTACCGGGATTAGAGGCGTACCACTATTTGATCTGAACTGGAGCAACTGGGTAGTTTCTGGGCCTGTTTACTTTGTGATAATTCAGTAAGCTCTACACTTGCTATACATATACTTTGCTAGGAGTGTTACACTTTGATTTTAAAAAAAGATTAAGAAAGAAGAAGGGTTAAAAAAAAAAAAAAAAAACAAGCGATTAAATCCTGATGCACTTTGAGATATGAACTCCTTCCCATGTGGTCCACCGTCCGCCTTTTCCTGAAGTCTCTGGAGAGAGTCCATCGCTTCTTAATGGGGATAGCTAGCCTTCGCCATTGTCGGGCATGCCTCCAAGCGAGTGACATGCATTAATTTCTTTAATCCATATAACACCTTACTGAAAGAGAGACCACACTTTGTGTGCTGCATATAGTCCCAGGTTAGACCTGTTACTGCTGCAAAATTACTAACAGCACCGATTGCCTCCCCTTTTACTCTTAAAAATGCCTACATACATACGAAGAATAAATTACATATTCCTCCCGCCCATGAAGTAGGTATTATCATTAAAAAATAAATAAATAAATGACACACAGAGAATTTAGCTACTTTGTCCAAAGTTTCGGAGCTAGTCAATAGGAAATCCAGGATTTGAACCCAGGGTCCAGCTTCTGGCCCAGGCACCAGGACATACTATCTTACTGGTCCAAATCTCATTGTCCTTAAGCTTCATAAAATTCTTGATGACTATCTTTTCTTCTGCTTCTGCAGTCTTAACCCATTTTCTATTGTCTAGCACTTCTGAAAATAGGAGAGCTGCTCATCTTCCTGAGTGAATCCCACAGTTGGTCAATCTTGCACACAATGTACTCTCCCCAGGCTCTGGGCATGAGCAGATGGAAGCCATCTTCTCCTTTCTATCATTCATCTATCTATCTATCTATCTATCTATCTATCTATCTATCTTATTGTCTATCGATCTATTGTCTATCGATCTATTGTCTATTTATCGATCTATTGTCTATCTATCTATCTATCTATCTATCTATCTATCTATCTATCTATCTATTTTTGCTAGTTTTAGAGATTGAACCCATAGGCATCCTACCTCCAACGTACACTCCCAGCCCTATTTTATTTTTATTTTGAAGCAGGGTCTCACTAAGTTGTTGTGGGCCTCACTAACTTGCTGAGGCGGACCTCTAACCTGAGATCCTTCTGTCTCAGTCTCCCAAGAACTGGGATTGCAGGTTGTACCACCACACTGGGCTTCCCTTCTCTTTTTAAAATGATATAAATATGTTCCATTTCACATTTGTTTTCATCATTCAATATATTTTCCAAGGCTTTTACTGTGTCTATCAATCTGTTTCCATTGTTCCATTCATTTCTTCAAGACGTTACTCAATGAGTCCTACTGTGTGCCTGGCACTGCTGCCTCCCTGGCAGTAGAGTTGTACTAAACAAGACAATATTGGCTCTGATGAGGAAGCAGCTTCAGCATGGAATTATGTGAAGTTGGTAAGAGAGGCAGGAGAAACTAGATCTCATGGTGTTTGTAGTCCAGACAAAGAGTTCTGTTATTATTCTAAGTGCAAAGAGAAACGTTTGGACTTCTTTAGCAGGAGAATGGCATAATCCTATCTCTGTGTGGCGCTTCAATTCCTGGCTTTCAAAGCATTGAATACTCTCAGCTAAGTGAAGAGGGAAGCCAACTCCATTCATCCATGTATCCCAAGAGCGTAGAACATTTTTAGAATGTTTTAAAAACATTTTTTACAAATGAACAGCCTACCCCAAATGCCCCTGGTTACCAGAAACTTCTTTTTCATTAACACATCGCCAACTAGTATACAGGGACTAAATTTGTCAAAAGCCCTGGAGCATAGCCACCAATTGCATAATTCCACTATTTGTCTTATAGTCTCTTGTCTACTCAAAGGAGCACTGTTTACATAAACGATGGGAATGGCGCCCCCTGCAGTTGGGCAAGGCAGTGGCCCTGCATGGGCTCAGTCTCTTGCCTACTAGGACTTGGATTTCCATTTGTCTTTATATTTGTATCTTTGTTTATTTATGAATGTGTGCCCCTGTCTCAGTCCAAAAAAAAAAAATGTTTTAAGGAGGTTTCTAAGGATAGAGAAAAACAGAACAAGATAGCTTAGCAGAAACAGAATATAAATTCAAAGGAAAACAAAAGAAAAAGCAAGCCATAGAAATGACTCAGGAATGAGACTATCACCAAAATGCATTCTCAGAGTTTTATACACTTGGCTTTAAGTTTTCTAGCAGCCAGTGTTGTTGAGATTTGAAGGACCAATTAATCAGATGCTTCCTCAAAAGATTCAGGACCAATTAAGAAATAGAGCCGAGAAGAAAATTAAAATGCTATTTTTCTTCTAGTGCTGGGAAAGCTGGATTGGAGAACTGAACTTGGGTTGGAGGCCCAAAATAATCTTCTACATTAGGGGTATTGATTTACTCCTGGCCACAAGCAGAGCAGGGACAACTGCTGGCTCCCCTCTCCAAGAAGCAGACCTGCCAGCCAGTCCCGTAGGAGACAAAGATAAAGGTGGCCCCCAAGGAGCACCGAGAGGCCAGATACACCCACAGTGGCCATTGTGCCAACATCACCAATCACTGCCACCAATCGCCCCACCCTGGAATTCCCTTATAAAAGGCCGAGAGAAGGGTAGAAATAAACCACAACCAGCCTTTTCTACACTATTCAAGTGCACAGCTCTCTGCTGGTCTAACCTAAGCAAGCATATATTTTGAAGTGCTTCTCACATATTTACGAGCAACCTGAAGGCCTTACTGAAGTGTAGATTCCGATCTACAGGTCCAGGGTGGGGCTGGGATGTTGAACCTCAGTAAGCGCTCGGGTGATGACTTTGATGCTGGCCATGCCCCATGCTTTGAGGAGAAAGGGAAGGGCAAGTGATTGGACAGAGGTCCTTACCTGGGGTCCATTCAGAACTCTTAAATTCAGAGGGTCTGTAGACTTGGATGAAAAAAAATACATCTTCAGTCTTGATAATTTCTAACTGAACTTTTATCATTTCCTTCTATTATGAATGGTGACAACAAGCCACAGCAGCCCCTGAGACTTTGTCACCAAGAGAAGTCTCAGATCTCTTCCTGACACTTCACAGTTGTTGCAGATACCTATTGCCAGTAGATATCTAATTTGTGATATCTTTATGTCACTTGTGACTATCTGGAAGTTAGTCATGATCAGACCCACGGCCACCTCCTGATATTTAATGTGTTAATAATGAAACTTGTACGTCATAATCTCAAAAATTAAGGAGTCGAGATATTTTAAATATTATCTAACTGTATTTTATTACAATTGTGCTTCACTATAATTTGTTTGAATGCTGTATTTCATTATTGTTGGTTATATATATGTATTTTAAAGTATTATTCTTTTAAATGTGGTGGCACATGCCTGTAATCCCAACACTTGGGAGGCTGAGACAGGAGGATCGCAGGTTTGTAGCCAGCCTCAGTAACTTGGCAAGCTCCTCTGAAACTTAGTGAGACCCTGTTTCAAAATAAAAAATAAAATAGAGCTGGGGATATAGCTCAGAAGTAGAATGCCCCTGGGTTCAATCCTCAGTAAAACACACACACACACACACACACACACACACACACACACACACACACACACACAATTATTCTGGGAAAGAGTTCCTTGACAACCCTGGAATTCCAGGCCAGCAGAGCACATCAATGTTAAAAGCCCTCGATGTGGAAGAGAAGGACACCCAGAAGTGGCCACTAGCCCAGGGTGGTGACAGCATACTCCCTGGCTGATTGCTAGAGCCAGCCTCCATGAATTTGAATCATCCTTCCTACTGGGAAGAGAAGTTAGGCAGGGGCCTTCCCTCCCCACTCCCCATGCGTGTAGCATGTATTTCAAAGGGTGGTTAAAGGATTTAAGGAGTCAGTGTTTTTAAGGTGCATCAAACACTTCCTGGTTCAGAGAAAACACCTTAGATAATATGAGTACTAGATTCAGAAACTCGATTGCTGAAGCTTCTACTCAGCACCCATCTGAGAGTCAGAGAAATATCGCAAACCCTGTTCTCTAGGAGTCCACGGCTTCCACGGAAGAGATGGCAGCAAGCACACTGAAAATGAGGAGCTCAGACTCAGAACGCAGCTAGGCGCTGTGGGGACCCAGCAGAAGGTGCTCCTGGCTGGGTGGGGGAGGGGAGTGCTTTGCAAAACATCAAACACCTCCCCACATGGCTCCAGCACAGGCAAGCGCATCCCTTTTCCTCCTGGCTGTGGTTTCTGCTGATTTCTTGTTTAAATTCCCTGAAAATCTCAGCATGCCTTTTAAAAGCTCAGCACCCAGGCTCCTTGTTAGCAGGTTTCTATTTGGTTAGAGTTTTTCCCCTCTAGTCTCCGCCAGATGCTGACTTTCTACAATCCCACCATGGCCTGACAGGTTTACACCTGATGCTAACACCTTGCCCGGGAGATAAGAAATTCTGTCCTCCCTGTGACCCAGGGGATGGCTTGGTGACACCTGGGCACTGCCCACTCTTCCTGGGCAGCCCTTCCAGTTTGCAAGACACAGCTGGAAAACCATTCCCACGGGAAAGCAGCCCCGAGCCAGACCCAAAGTCCACTGTTCACTCTTGGCTCTAGCTGGGGACTCCTGGGTGTTGTCATCAAGTTCTTAAGTGACAGCCATTGCTTCCGTTTGCATTTGATATTTGCTTCCATCGGCAGTGGTCAGCTAGGGTCATCATACAAAGCACCCCACACGTAAACAGCAGGAACTGATTTCCTCATAGGTCTGGAAGGCAGAAGTGGAAGATCCAGGCATCCGTGGGCTTGGTTTCTTCTGAGGACCTCTCATCAGCTTGCTGTCTCTCATCGGCTGTGTCTTCTGGTGGCCTCCCCTCTGTGTGTGTCTGGGTTCTGATCTCTTATAAAGACACCAGTTATCTAGATAGGACCCAGCCCCAGTGACCTCGTTTTTATTTATTTATTTATTTATTTATTTATTTATTTATTTGTGGTACTGGGGATTGAACTCAGGGGCATTCCACCTCCGAGCTATACCCCCAGCCCCATTTTTTATTCTTTATTTTGAAACAGAGTCTAAGTTGCACAGGGCCTCACTAAGTAGCTGAGGCTGGCCGTGAACCTGGATCCTCTGGTCTCAGCCTCCCAAGTACTGGGATTACAAGCGTGCGCCACCATGCCCGGCTGAATGACCACATTTTAACTTAATTACCTCTTCAAAGACGTATCATCAAATAGATGGGGGACACAATTCATCCCATCCCACCATCTAAGCCAAAAGGAGCTGCCGTCGATGGGGGCCCCACACCCTGGAAGATTAAACAATGCGCCTGAGCTCACACAGCCAGGGCATCCCAGCCAGGGCTCTGCCTACTTCACCTGCTTCCTCCTGCCCTCGCCCCTGGCCTCTCCCGGAAGGTTTAGAGATCCCCAGGCCTTTTCCCAGACCATGCGAATCAGAGTCCCAGAGGAGGGGCCACGGGGTTCTGCATTTTTTTAACTTCTTGGGCACACCACAACGCAAGAGCCTCTTCAATGCACCTTACATGCTCCTATTGTAACTCAGACACAGAGGCTGCGTGGATGGGAGAGCTGGTCTGATTTCGAGGCCAGCCTCAGTCCTGCACTGATCACAGGCAATAGTCAAGCTTTAACATAGACTAGAGTCAGCCTGCATGGGTTTCAACCATGGTCCCACCACCTCCCAACTGTGTGATCTTGGGCAGGCCACCAGCTATCCGTTCGTCAGTTTCCTCATCTGTTAAGTGACAATAATGATAAAACCCATTCTGTATGAGGATGACAAGGACTGACCGAGTTAAAAACACGGAGCATTTAGGCTGGAGCCTGCCACACAGTAGATTCCTGTCTGAAGTCCTCCTCACCGCCATCCTGCACTCCCTTTTGCAACAGGCCATCATCTCAGAGACAGAAGCTCGTGTCCTGAAGAACAGAGTCTTTACTCCTCCCTCCATGCCATCCCGCTCGCCATGTCTCTCGCATCCCCACAAAGCACAAGGTTTGGGGTGTCCCGTGCTGCCTCACGTGCAACCACGAGCCAGGTCCCTGGATTTCAGACTTGATATTTCTGCTCAATCTTTCCCTCGTGATCTGGAAGTCACTTCCTTTTCTTTCTAAAGGCAGGATCATTTGAGGAAACAGAAGCACAGAATCATTTCCCCACTCCGTCGACTTTCCAGGAGAGGCAAATGATGTTAGATACATAATTGGTTCCTGTTCTTCACATCCCTTCCTTCGTTGCTCTCAAATATTTCAAGTCCCGGTCAGAGCAAGAGAGCAGATGCTTTCTCAAGGAAACTCAAGCAACGTATCACCACTGCTAGAATCAGCATGACAGATTTTCATGGCAAGAATCATTAAATCTCAGTGTGAAAATTCAGTAAGGGAAGCTTCATTTGGTAAGAACAAATTTGCACAGAAATTCAGGCGTGGCCAGACCAAGCCTGCCTTGCCAGTAGAACAATGAGATTCATCGCATTCTTGGAGCTGCTCTTTCCCTTTAAATTCTACTTCTACTCCCCTGCCCCCCATCCCCCCAACACTGAATTCTGAAGAAAGGGCTTGCATGTCTTTGAAGAAGGTAGAGGAGGGAAGCAGACCCCACTCCACCCTCCAGGGACACTGAGGTCCCCAGTGCAGCTACCAGAAGAATCACAGGTTCCAGACCAGCCTCGGCAACTTAGCAAGGCAGCCTGTGGACACAAAGAGTCCTTCAGACCCCCCTCCAGCGCACAATGTATAAGCCACGTTCCATGGCCAGCAAAAACTCTAACACACACTCACACACACTCAAACACACATGGGCACACAGCCCCACACACTCGCACATTCACACAAATATATGTTCAACCTCATTACTTTCAAATTCTGCAGTTTCCATTTTACCATGAGAAAGTTTATCTCCAAGCTGCAAGTGTTCAGAATCCCTTCCTGCCCACCAGGGCCAAAGTGTTTTAAATGGACAGGCTTTTCATTAGTAAAACCATAGGATCTGTCACAGGAGCAAGAGAAAGTTTTCCTTAGGTATGTATTGATCCTTAGAAATGCAATTTTATTTTCTTGGACAATTAAAAGGAGCTTATGCTACTGGGGTCTAAGAAGATGGTATCAACACTTATCACCTGGAGTCCAGCAGATAGTGATCTTAATTTAAAAGACCCTAAAGGTCAATGCTTATTTAGTTTCTTACAATAATCTCTTTTGCCATAATCCTTTTCTTCTATTTAAATCCCTTATCTAGAGCAGTGTTTTCCAATTTGTGTTTTATAGGACAATAGACCCATGAGGTGTTAATGAGTATCCCCAGGGTAGTGGAAAAATTAGTGATTCTATAAGCAAATACGTTTGGGGAATCCTGGGCTAATGGAAAATTAAGGGTTTTCTTTTATATTTCTACAGGACTTCTCAGAGCCTTTAAGATGCTATTGTGTCTTAGGGGTCAGAGGAGTGAATGAGTTCAAAGAGACAAGTTTACAAAATGTATGGCACAGAGGCCAGTACACAGTAATAACCAATTAACATTAACTTATAACTATCAGCTATCATGATTTGAAGCTTTCCCAAACTGACATATTAAGGGTCCCCTTCTTTCATAGAATAACTCCTTGGATTTAATGCTCCAAGAAACACACTTTGGGAAAGTCCAACCTACTCATTCTCTATTAATATTTAATGAGCATTTTTGTTATTTCTATGCACAAAGAAATAAGGTAAAATCTGATGCCATGTGAAGGTACACAAAATATAAACAAATATTATATTCTGGTTTTGGAAGCATTTACGTCCAGAAATAGCACTAGTTCCTGTATGAGCAGAACTTCATTTATTCTGCTTCTCTCAGCAGAGTTAATGATTCTAATATCTTCATATGGTATTAATTGCTTTAAATTTACCCCTAAAATGGGAACAATCACGCATGTGATTGTGTGTGTGTGTGTGTGTGTGTATGGTGCTAGAGATTGAACCCAGGGGTATTCTACCTCTGAGCTACACCCCCAGTCCTACTTTAGTTTTTACTTTTATTTTGAAACAGGGTCTCCCTAAGTTGCTGAGATTATTCTCAAACCTGATCCTCCCGTCTCAGTCTCCCAAGTACTGGGATTCCAGGTGTGTGCCACTAGGCTTGGCCATATAGATCATTTTTAACAAAAGATCCTTTAACAAAGGAAGGACTTTGGGGACACAGAGAAAATCTAAAAGTCATATTCATTTAGTCACTCAGATGCCTGTTCATTCATTAAAATGTGCAAATATGCACAAATACATAAATATAAATATATAGAGAGATGATATTTAGATAGACAGACAGACAGACAGATAGATAGATAGATAGATAGAGCCAGCCATTGTGTATCAAATACAGTTCTCGGCACTGGGGATAAAACAATGAATCAAGTGGCCTACATCTCTGCCCTCATGAGATTTTACATGCTAGTGAAACAGAGAGAATACACAGATGAATCATTAAGTAGATGCATAGCTTGTCAGTCTAAGTGCTCTGGAGAAAATTAACGAGGGCCAGGGTGTTCGAGAGTGCCAGGGTGAGGGTGAGAGTGCATCACTTTTGCCAAAGAAGCTGAAGAGGCTTCAGTGAAAATGGAGCTTTTGCACAGAGACCTGAATGCAGCAGAGAAGAGCAGAGGAGGACCAAGTTCACTGCAGTGGACTAAATCATGTCTGCCCAAAGTGCATGTGTTGAAGCCTTACTCTTCATCCCCTACCCAACTACCCATGGAGGTGTCCCCTGAAAAGAGTTCCTACTGATGTTCAGAGGTGAAGTAATTAGAACTTGAGGGTTGTAATCTCATCCTTGGATAATTCCATCGTAGTGGATTTATTGGGTGGTAACCTAGGCAAGTGGGGCGTGGTCTTAGGGACTGTGCATATGTCCTCAAACTCCCTTCACTGCTCTCTTGCTCCCAGCCTCCATGATGTAAGAGCAGAGTCCCTCCTCCCATGCTCCCTCTGCTTCCCGCTGCTGTGCCCTGAGCTTCCTAGATGTAGCCTAGCCTAACATGAATGGAACCCCTGAAATCTCCAGAACTGTGAGCAAATATATCTTCCTTCCTCTAAGTTGTGGTGATCAGGTGTTTGTGGTTACAGCAGTGATATTGCTAACTGAAACAGATGCTATTTAGAAACGGGGTCTTTGAAGCCGGGCGTGGTGGCGCACACTTGTAATCCCAGCATTTGGGAGGCTGAAACTGGAGGATCCGGGTTCGCGGCCAGCCTCAGCTACCTAGTGAGGCACTCCGCAACTTAGTGAGACCCTGTTTCAAAATAAAGAATAAAAATAGGGCTGGGGGTATAGCTCGGAGGTAGAATGCCCCTGAGTTCAATCCCCAGCACCGCAAAAAAAAAAAGAAAGAAAGAAAGAAATGGGGTCTTTGGAAGGTAGGTAGTTTAGATGAGGTCTTAAATATAAGTCTCTCATGATATGATTAGTGTCCTTATTTTTTTTTTAATTTATAGATATAGCATGTCCATTTTAAAAACACACAAAGTGGGGTTTCAAATGTAAGTTTTAAATTTTTAAGTATTAAGACATGTTAAAATCACTTCTTCTGGTACCACAGGATATTGTAGACCATGATTATATAATCAATTAGTTTACAAACTCTTTTTCTTATTATGTGTTTCCTGATAGAGTATATAATTTCTCTCTCTCTCTCTCTCTCTGAAATAGCAAGAAGGCAGCTGTCTTCAAGCCAGGAAAAGAGCCCCCCCCCCCCCGCCACCGGTTGGTCCTGAGAGCTCAAACTTCCAGTCTCCAGAACCAGGAGGAGGTAATAATACCACAGTCTATTGTATTCTGTCAAGGCATCCTGAGCTAAGACACTCAGCAAACATTTGACCCCCTCATTGGTGTGAGTGGAAACAACCGAGCAGTCACAGCTGCTGAGAGCAGACTACAGAATATCCCATCTCCTTTCTATTATGTGCTGGTACTCTCCTGCCCCTAGCTCCATGAGGTCCAGATTTCAATTTTATCACTTCCAAGCACCCAACCAGAAATCAACTAGGAAAACTGGAACTGGAACAAGATACTGGTTTGGTTTTCCAAAAAATCCTTCCTAGTTAATGATCCATGGCTGTCCTCCAACCTGCCCCGGTCCTCCTGCAGTGCCCACATTTGCTGCTGATTATTTTCTGGAATCAGAGCCCATAGATCAGGCTCCACAAAGCTTCTAAAATATCTAAGGTTCAACACTTCAAGGATTCTGGTTAGTTTTTTTTTTTTTTTTTTTTCTCGTAATCTTTGCTTATTGGAGAATTCTTTTTTTTTTTTTTTTTTTTTTGCGGTACTGGGGATTGAACTCAGGGGCATTCTACCTCCGAGCTACACCCCCAGCCCTATTTTTTATTCTTTATTTTGAAACCGAGTCTCACTAAGTTGCGGAGTGCCTCACTAGGTAGCTGAGGCTGGCCGCGAACCCGGATCCACCGGTCTCAGCCTCCCGAATGCTGGGATTACA
>PVLC010004457.1:0-26086 GCA_004027655.1 Graphiurus murinus
GGTACTGGGGATTGAACTCAGAGGCATTCTATCTCCGAGCTATACCCCCAGCCCTATTTTTTATTCTTTATTTTGAAACCGAGTCTCACTAAGTTGCGGAGTGCCTCACTAGGTAGCTGAGGCTGGCCGCGAACCGGGATCCTCCGGTCTCAGCCTCCCGAATGCTGGGATTACAAGCGTGCGCCACCACGCCCGGCTCTCTTTCTTGTTGTTTTTGAGAGTCTCACTAGGTTGCTGAGAAGCATGTGCCATCATGTCTGGCTACTCCTAGCCCTTTTTATTTTAAAACAGGGTTTCCCTAAGTTGCTGAGGGCTCAAAGCTGCAATTCTCCTGTCTCGATCTCCCAAGTAGTGGGATTACAGGTATTGAATCCCCAGTACAGAAGGTCTTTCTTTTGTCCTCACACATGATTGGTAATTGGCTGAGCATTCAACTAAGCTGAAGGTCATTTTTTCCTTTTTCTTTTTTTTTTTTTTTTTTCTTGGTACTAGGGATTGAAACTAGGGGCATATACCTCTGAGCTACACCCTCAGCCCTATTATTATTTTAAATTTTAAACAGGGCCTTGCTAGGTTGATGAGAGCCCCACTACTTGCTGAGGCTGTCCTTGAAACTGCAATCCTCCTGTATCAGGCTCCCAAGCACTAGGACTACAGGTGTACGCCACCAAGCCAGGCTCCATGTGGCATTTTTATTTTTTTGCAGTACTGGGGATGGAGCCCAGGGGCATTCTACCTCTGAGCTACAACCCCAGTACTTGGGAGGCTGAGACAGGATTGCAGGTTCGCAGCCAGTCTCAGCTACTTAGTGAAGCCCTCCACAACTTAGTGAGACCCTGTTTCAAAATAAAGAATAAAAAATAGGAATAGCTTGGAGATAGAATGCCCCCGAGTTCAATCCCCAGTACCATAAAAAAAAATTGCCAATTCTTCCTGTAGAAAATCATAAAATATGAATAAGTATCTCATGATAGTGGTTCTGTCAATTCTACAAAACTTCCTTTAACATTTCTTCTCAAAATGAGCCAATCAACACTTTTATTATACATCTTCTAGCCATATAAAGGGCTAGAGTAAAAGGCTGTACTGCATTTTATTCTATTCATTAAAGGGATATGTATTCATTTATTTTTGTGTGTGGTACTAGGGGTGGAACACAGGGGCCTTCCACCTCCAGGCTATACCCCCAATCCTATTTTTATTTGGAAACAGGTTCTAAGTTGTTGGGAGCCTGATCAAGTTGCTGAGGCTGACTTCGAACCTGTGATTCTCCTGTCTCAGCCTCCCAAGTTCTGGGATTACAAACATGCGCCACCATGCCCAGCTTAAAGGGATATTTAAAACCATGATTCTCAAAAGCCAAGCCATAGATAACTGACCCTCCATAAAATTTTCACTGTTCCACAGTGAAATGTGAAAAGACGAGTTTGAGAGATTTTCACAAAGCTAACTCAATATAAAGGGATAGTTTTCCTAATTATAGCCTTTCTACATTTTTAAATATTAAGATGCCTTTTCTGAAACAATGCTATAGGTGCTGATTTTTAATATAGCAAAATAGTCGGTAACATTGTACCAAAGCATTCAAAAAATTATTGGTTCTTAAAATCTAACTTAGGGAACCACTGATTGAGAGGCTTTTGCTCCATTATAGTTTCTTTGATGTTAAATATATCCAATATAGTTTCTTTGGTGTTAAACATATTTCACATATTGTTTCTGAATGTGTTTCTTAAATGTGTTTTACAGTGTCTAATAAGAGATGAACTACAGCTGAAGGCTTTTCCACATTCATTACAATCATAAGGTTTTTCTCCAGTATGAATTCTCTGATGTTTAGCAAAGGATGAATCATGCCTAAAGGCTTTTCCACAATGAATGCATTCATAAGGTTTCACTCCAGTATGAACTCTCTGGTGGATAGAAAGATGTATTCTCTGGCTGAAGGCTTTCCCACATTCCTTACACTGATATGGTCTTTCTCCAGTATGAGTTCTCTGGTGCTGAGTCAGATATGTGCTGTGGCTGAAGGTTTTATTGCATACATTGCAAATATAGGGTTTCACACCAGTATGAATAATCTCATGTTGTGTAAGGTGTCTAATCTGGAAAAATGTTTTTCCACAGTCTTTGCATGTAAAAGGTTTGTCTCTGACATGAGTCCTCAGATGCTGGATCAGTCCAATACTCTGACTAAAGGCTTTCCTACATACCTGACATTCATAGGGCTTCTCCCCAGTATGAATTCTAACATGTTGAGTAAGGGATGAAAGATGTCTAAAGTTTTTCCCACATTCCTTACATTCATAGGGTTTCTCACCAGTATGGATTCTCTGATGTGGAATAAGGGATGAACTTTGGCTAAAGGCTTTTCCACATTCCTTGCATCTGAAAGGTTTCTCTCCAGTATGAATTCTCATGTGTTCAGTAAGATGAATGAGCTGTTTGAAAAATTTTTCACAAATGTTACATTCGAAGGTTTTCATTTTTGTATAACTCCTTGAATGATTAACCAAATCTAAATTGTGTCTGCTTCTCTTTCCAGATGTGTCATTTTTTTGGCCTCTTTTTCTTGGATGACCTGCTGGTCCTGAAATACTTTTTGAACTCAGGTTAATTTTCTTCTCAAATCTATTAGATTCTTGGCTTTTCTCTTGAGCGAGCGTTTTCTTGTGGATCAAGGGGACCTGTCCCACACCCACTCTTTGATTTTCCAGGTAACTTTTTAATTTATCACATTTTGAGACTCTTGCCAATGTGGAATACGAGGTGTTTCCTCTTGTGGGCCTTCCCATCATCATGCCAGGATGTAATTCTTCCCACAAAATGCCATTCATTAAGATTGATTTTTTGGTTTCTGTTTTACTCTCCAAGTCTGAAAGAAATCCAAACATAAAATAACCCATAATCATCAAACTGTAGAAAATGAGTTGCCACAATGAAAACAGGAGGGAAAAATTGATATACTAGCTTCAGGAGGCTTGGACTATCTTCCAATATGATCCTGTCACCTAGAGAACTGATATAAAATACATAAAGGAGTAGCTGGGCATGGTGGCACATGCTTGTAATCCCAGTACTTGGGAGGCTGAGACTGAAGGATCTGGGTTTGTGGCCAGCTTCAGCTATTTAGTGAGGCCCTCCGCAACTTAGTGAGACCCTGTTTCAAAACAAAGAATAAAAAATAGGGCTGGAGGTGTAGCTCAGAGGTAGAATGCCCCTGGGTTCAGTCCCCAGTAACATACACACAGAAAGAAAGAAAGAAAGAAAGAAAGAAAGAAAGAAAGAAAGAAAGAAAGAAAGAAAGAAAGAAAGAGAGAAAGAAGGAAAGGAGTGATCAGAGGATAGAAACTGTGAAAAGTATAGTAAGTGATTTTTAAAAATTGGGAGGGCTAGGTGTGGTGGCACACACCTGTAATCCTAGTACTTGGGTGGCTGAGGCAGGAGGAGTGCAGGACAGGCTCTACAAGTAGTAAGACTCTCATCAACCTAAGGAGACTCTGTTTCAAAGTAAAAAATAAAATAGGGCTGGGGGTGTATAGCTTGAAAGTAGAATGCCCCTGGGTTCAATTCCCAGCAACACACACACACACACACACACACACACACACACAAAAAAAATCAGGAGGAAGCCAAGTGCAGTGGCACAAGCTTGTAATTCCAGTACTTGGGATGCTCAGATAGGAGGATCACAGGTTCAATGACAGCCTCAGCAATGTAGCAAGACTCTCAGTAACCCAGTGAGAACACCTTTTTTCAAAACAAAGCAAAACAAAAGGGTTGGGAGTGTAGCTCACAGGCAGAATACTCCTGGTTTCAATCCCCAGTACTAAAACACACACACACACACACACACACACACACACACACACACAGGAGGAGCTCATCCATGGGAATCACAGGAGAAAATGGACTAAAAGAATAAAGAAAAATAGTAAAAGATACAATTAAGAAATATTAGATTTTAGCAGGGTGTGGTGGTGCATGCTTATAATCCCAGTACTTGGGAGACTGAGACAGGAAGATAGCACGTTCAAGATCAGCCTCAGCAACTTAGCATGACCCAGTTTCAAAATAAAAAAGAAAAGAAAAAATAAGGCTGGGGGTGTAGCTCAGAGGTAGAATGTCCCTGAGTTCATTTCCCAGTATCACAAACAAAACAAAACAAAACAAAACAAAACAAAAAGAGAGAGACAGAGAGGATTCTAACCAGGTGTAGAGGCACATGCCTCTAATCCTAGTACTTGGGAAACTGAGACAGAAGGATCACAGGTTTGAGGCCAGCCTCAGCAATTTAGCAAGACCCTGTTTCAAAATAAAAAGTACTGGGGTGAAGCTTATTGGTAGAATGCTCCTGGGTTCAATCTCTGGGTTCTTTCTTACCAAAAGCCAAAATTACATATCTCTACTTAAAAATACATTGAACACTGAAAAAGTAATAGGAGAGAGGGGGAAAAGTTATTAATCTAGCTGGTGGAGGAAAGGATACCAAGATGGTGAAATCTGTATAATCTAACGCTGCTATGTAGAATAGTGCTATAGGAACACAAACTGTAGAGTCAGAACGGTTAGAATAAAAATAATAACTCCTCACCAGGTATAGTGGTACATGCCTGTAATCCCAGCTACTCAGGAGTTTGAGGCACAAGGGTCATAAGCTCAAGGCCCTGTCTCAAAATAAAATTTAAAAAGGACTGGAGATATAGCTCAGTGGTGGAGTGCTTGGCTAGCATGTGCAAGACTCTGGGTTCAACCCCCAGTACTGCTACTTGCCCTATACACATTTATTAATCAGCCTTCATTTATAAGATGGAGCTAGGGTGGAATTCACAAAGGACCATGTGGTAAATATCTGCCATTATTTCTGTTCTTAGATGTTGAAGAAGACTGTTAAAGGCTAGAAGACTGCTAGATTTGGTAAGAAGAAATTCTCTGGTGATTAAAAGTCATGAACTATATGTCATGAAAAGTTGCACTACATAAGTTAAAAAAGAGAATCTATATTGAAGCTGTGATTAGATATTAAGATTTAGAAAAAGATTAAGCCTGGCTGTGGTGGCACATGACTAATTCCAGTACTTGGGAAGCTGAGACAGGATTGCAGATTTGAGGACAATCTCAGCAAGTAGTGAGACTCTCATCAACCTAGTGAGACACTGTTTCCAAATAAAAATAAAATAGGGCTGGGGGTATAGTTTGGAGGTAAAACACCCCTGGGTTCAATCTCCAATGCCACACAAAAAATAAATAAAAATAAAAGATTAAAAATGAAAACATTGAGCCGGGCGTGGTGGCGCACGCTTGTAATCCCAGCATTTGGGAGGCTGAGACCAGAGGATCCGGGTTCGAGGCCAGCCTCAGCTACCTAGTGAGGCACTCTGCAACTTAGTGAGACTGGGTTTCAAAATAAAGAATAAAAAATAGGGCTGGGGGTGTAGCTTGGAGGTAGAATGCCCCTGAGTTCAATCCCCAGGACTGAAAAAAAAAAAAAAAATGAAAACATTGGAGCTGGGTGTGGTGGAACATGCTTGTAATCCCAGCATTTGGGAGGCTGAGACCAGAGGATCCGGGTTCATGGCCAGCCTCAGCTACCTAGTGAGGCACTCCACAACTTAGTGAGACCCTGTTTCAAAATAAAGAATAAAAAATAGGGCTTGGGGTATAGCTCGGAGGTAGAATGCCCTGAGTTCAATCCCCAGTACCACACACACACAAAAAAAAAGAAAAGAAAACATTGGGAGAAAGTGAAATCAATGGTAAAATGATAAGGAATCCAATGAAGTGGGTTATTTATAATGAAAAGAGACCTATGTACCTCAGATGCACAAAGGAACAAAACTATGAACAGTGAGGTTTGGAACACTGGACAAAAGTCATGTCAAGAGAAAGATGAAGAAGGTTAACCCTGATGAGGAAGGCATCTCCTCTTTTCTTAACTCCAGAAAGACTAATGAAAAGATGCACCTGAGGAAAGGGTGACAGAGTGCATAATTGGCTCTCTTATGTGCACCCCCCCACACACACACACACACACAGAGCCTGGAGGAGGCTTCAAGGGAAATCCTGTGGCCAACATCACAAGGCCCTACCTGCCTTGCTCTTACCAGAACTTCGATCTTCTGAAATCTCTTTCTCCATCAACCATGGTTCTTCTCCTTTTTCCAACTGGGAAATCACACCAGGTTTGCAAAGCTGATAGCTTACTAAGGGGGAAGAAAAGACTGTATGTTCTGAGGTCAAATAGCCATCCTAAGAATTTAAAAATAGACCTCTGGAGTCAGGTGTGGCTGTGCCTACTTATAATCCTAGTACTTGAGAGGCTGAGACAGGAGGATTGTGGGTTTGAGGTCAGCCTCAGCAACTTAGTGAAATCTTGTTTCAAAATAAAAAATAAATAAGGCTGGGGGTATAGCTCATAGGTAGAATGCCCCTGGGTTCGACACTCAGTATCAAACAAAAAAGCAGCCAAAATAGTCCTTTGGTATTCAATCTTCTGAGGGATAAACTAGAAACACTAGGACAGAAAAGACCACATCAATCCTGACATGGTATTCAGAAGGTACAAGAAATTACTAATACAAAGCCGGACATGGTGGTGGACACTTGTAATCCCAGTACTTGGGAAGCTGAGACAGGAGGAGCGCAGGTTTGTGGCTAGCCTCAGCGACTTAGTGAGGCCCTCTGCAACTTAGTGAGACCCTGTTTCAAAATAAAGAATAAAAAATAGGGCTGGGGGTGCAGCTCGGAGGTAGAAAGTCCCTGGGTTCAATCCCCAGTACCACACACAAAAAAAAGAAATTAGTAAAGTGCTTCTTTTCTTTTCCCTCTCTTTCTTCTTTCTTTCTTTCTTTTTGTATTTGTGTGGTATTAGGGATGGAACTCAGGGGCATTCTACCTCTGAGCTACACCCCTGGCTCTATTTTATTCTTTTGTTTTGAAACAGGGTCTCACTAAGTTGCAGAGAGTCTCATTAAGTTACTGAGGTTGGCTGAGAACCTGTAATCCTCTTGTTTCAGTCTCCTAAGTACTGGGATTACAAGTGTGTGCCACCACACCCAGCTCACTTAATTTAGAAATAAGAATAGCCTTCCAATAGGCAGGTTCTATTCACAAGGGGAGCCCACCCTTACCCACTGAGACCAGGTTCCCATAGTTCTCTAGCATCACGTCCCGGTACAGAATCCGGTGAGCAGTGTCCAGTTGCCTCCACTCTTCCTGGGTGAAGTCCACAGATACGTCCTTGAAGGTTAACAGTTCCTAGAACATCAAATATGTTCCTTTCAGCCAGAGTTCAGGAAGTTGCTCCAACCTTGTCTAGATACTAAGAGATTCTAGTTATATTTTCCTGGATAGCCTGTTGCTAATTGTTTGCCTGACTCTGTTGGAGGTTATAAATCAAAGCACAGAGCATGTAAGTTGCCTCTGCAACTTAAAATTTGGCTGAAGAGGACACACTCATGAAATATTAAGAAGATCATGAAGTGGTATAAAGTAATTTAGATTAAGGATGAAAAATTTAGGAATATATGGTAAAGAGGAGAGTTCAAAGGAGAATAAGGCCATAAGAGACAACGGGACCTTTGCTGACCTGATAGAAACTAGTTAAAATATGATCATTTTAGCATGGCTAAAATACCTTACCTGAGTTTCTCTGTTAAATAAGGAAAGTATTCGAGAACAGCAGATTTTAGGAGGGAGCATGAATTCTGCTTGGTAGAAAAGATCTCTTGACTGAGGCAGACATCCTGGGTTGTAAAGCACCAGTAACTAACTTCTCTACTCCTTTTGCTATAGTTATGCCCCACAGTTAGACCAAATATCCTCTCCTAAATGTCACTAATTAAGTGGATAACATCTCCAAGCATACTGGAACCTGATTCTGTTTTTTTTTTTTTTTTTGCGGTACTAGGGATTGAACTCAGGGGCGTTCTACCTCCGAGTTACACCCCCAGCCCTATTTCTTATTCTTTATTTTGAAACCGGGTCTCACTAAGTTGCGGAGTGCCTCACTAGGTAGCTGAGGCTGGCCGCGAACCCGGATCCTCCGGTCTCAGCCTCCCGAATGCTGGGATTACAAGCGTGCGCCACCACGCCCGGCTATGATTCTGTTTATTTAATTTAATTTTATTTATTTATTCATTCATTTATTCATTTTTGCAGAACTGGGGATTGAACTCAGGGGCATTCTACCTCTGGGCTATACCCGCCCTATTTTTTATTCTTTATTTTGAAACAGGGTCTCACTAAGTTGCAGAGGGCCTCACTAAGTAGCTGAGGCTGGCCATGAACGCTCGATCCTCCTGTCTCAGCCTCCCAATTACTGGAATTACAATCATATACCACCATGCCCGGCTCTCTGTTGATTTTAAATGCTGCTTAGTGGACCAGGACTGTAGAGTGCTTGCCTAGCATGTGTGAAGCCCTGGGTTTAATCCCAGCACTGCAAATAAATAAATTTTTTTAAAAATTGCTGGGTGTGGTGGTGCAGGCTTGTAATCCCAGTACTTGGGAGGCTGAGACAGGAGGATCACAGGTTCTTGGCCAGCCTCAGCTTGTTAGTGAGGCCCTCTGCAACTTAGTGAGACCCTGTTTCAAAATAAAGAATAAAAAAATAGGGCTGGGGGTGTAGCTCAGAGGTAGAAAGCCCCTGGGTTTAACCCCTAGTACTGGAAAAAAAAAAACGTTTTTTTAAATTAAATGGTAAGTTTAAAAATAAAATGTTTTTGTGGCTAGCTTCAGCTACTTACTGAGACCCTCTGCAACTTAGTGAGACCCTGTTTCAGAATAAAGAATAAAAAAATAGGTCTAGAGGTGTAGCTCAGAGGTATAATACACCTGGGTTCAATCCCCAGTGCCATAAAAATAAATAATTTAATTCATTAACTAAATTAAATGTTGCTTAAAATGTCTTACAAAGTTTTATTTATTTAATGTTTGTTTTTCTCCCAGATGGGTATCAGAGTTTAAGGACAAGAACTATATTACATATTTCTATCACACATACCCCTAACACAATTTTTAAATTTCTTGGATAAATGGCTAGAGGTTTGTCAAAAACAAGAGATTGAAAAGAGGACTACTACCAGAGAGGAAATCAACTGCCACCTAGTTACCTGAGGAAGAAAGATTAAAAAAAAATAATAATCCAGGAAGTGAGGTCAAAGAAAAACAAAGTGCAGGTATCAGGCTGGAGATGTAGCTCAGTAGTAGAGCACTTGTCTAGCATGTGTGTGGTGCTGGGTTCATCCTTGCCTGGATAGGAAACTCCAACTCACCTGGGATTCTGCTGTTAGGAGCCCAGAAGCCATTTCATCTTCTGAACTTTCTCTCTGAGCCTTATCAGCATCCTGAGATAGCTGAGCTGGGGAAGGATGAGAAGGTTTTTATCTTTCCAAATAGAAAAACGATAAGCAGGTCCATTGAATGGGGCACTCCCAATAGACTCATAAAGAGGAACATTAAAAGACATTCAGAACAGCCTAACCTCCTTAATGAGAAAGACCCACACTGTGTTGCTTTAGGTATTAATAATTCCCAATGTCGGTGCGGTCAAAAAAACCAGATCAGATTACTCCTTTGTTCAAAAATCTTCAAAGGTAGCCAAGTGTGGTGGTGTATGCCTATAATCCCAGTACTTGGGAGGCTCAGACAGGAGGATTGCAAGTTGCACCCAGACTCAGCAACTTAGGGAGGACATCTGTAACTTAGTGAGACCCTGTTTCAAAATTAAAAAATAAATAGGGCTGGGGGTGTAGCTCAGAGGTAGAATGCCCCTGAATACCACAGGTACACACTCTTCAAAGGTCCCTCACAGAAAAGAAGGAATATCCAAATACTTCACCATGGACTTTAAGACCCTCCACAAACAGCCCTAAGCTTCTTCTCTAAGTCTTAGCTCCCTCTAATCACCATCTTTCATCCACTGAGCACATAATCCTATTCACCATTCTTTGAACATACCTGGGTAGTACCCATCTCAATACTTTCCCCAAATCCTATACTGTGACTGTGACTTCCTTCAGGAGAGGTTCAAGTGAAATTTTTCTTGGACACCTAATGAGAAGAAAGCTTCTTTCTTCTACCCTCCCCCAAAGCTTAGATGGTGTCTATGTTTCCTGTTATATTTATCTGTATAATTATTTCCCTCAATTAAATATCAGTATGAGTACATGGGTGGATACTAAGTCTTGTTCATTTTTCCATCTGCTTAAAGTGCTAAGCAGTAACACCCTGCCAGGCCTATTTCTTAGAATTCAAGAAATAATGGCTGAATTTGAGGTACTAAAAAATATGAACTAGGAATTAAGGCACATGAATTATTGTCTTGTACTTTATTCCAACTTCTTTTTTTCTTGGTCTTGGGGGTTGAACCCAGAGGCATTCTACCTACAAGCTACACTCCAGCTCAGTTTTATTTCTTATTTGGAAACAAGGCCTTACTAGGTTGCTGAGGCTAGCCACGAACCTGTGATCCTCCTGTCGTTGCCTCTCAAGAACTAAGATTACAAGTGTGGCCCACCACATCCACTCTATTCCAACTTTTTATCATGACTATTGGACGCCTGTATAACCATTAACATTTGCCATTTGCTTTATCTGTATTTTTTCTGACCCATGTCAAAGTTGCAGATGTCATACTTCACCCCTAAATATTTCAAGTAAGGATTTTTTACCATTACCACTCTATCGTGTATCATGCCTAAGAAAATTATTATGGAATCATTGTAAATTCCAGTGTCATCTAAATATTCAGTAAAAAAACATTTTTAGGCTGAGTGTGGTGGTCTATGCCTGTACTTGGGAGGCTGAGACAGGAGGATCACAGGTTCAAGGACAGCCTCAGCAAGTAACAAAACTCTCATCAATCTAGAAAGACCCTGTTTCAAAATAAAAATAAAGTTGGGCGTGGTGGCGCATGCCTATAATCCCTGTACTTGGGAGGCTGAGACAGGAGGTTCAAGGACAGCTTCAGCAAGTAGTGAGACTCATCAACCTAGTAAGACCCTGTTTCAAAATAAGAAATAAAATCAGGCTGGGAGTGTAGCTTGAAGGTAAAATGACTCTGGGTTCCATCTCCAGTACCACAAAACAAACAAACAAACAAATAAATAAATAAGGAGATGGGTGTGGTGGCACATGCTTGTGATCCCAGTACTTAGGAGGCTGACTGAGGCAGGAGGATTACAGGATTGAGGACAGCCTCAGCAAGTTAGTGAGGCATTCTGCAAATTAGTGAGACCCTGTTTCCAAATAAACATAAAATAGGGCTGGGGATGTAGTTCAGAATGCCCCTGGGTTCCATCCTGAGTACCACTAAGAATAGAATAGAATAGAATAGAATAGAATAGAATAGAATAGAATAGAATAGAATAGAATAATAAAATAGGCCTGGGCATGTGCCTTAGAGATAGAAGGCCCCTGAGTTCAATCTCCAGTATACCCCCCCACCCCCCCCACCCACCCCCACCCACACACACACAAAAAAAAAAAAGAAGAAAGAAAAAAAAAAAACTTTAATTCTGGATTTTTTCCAAACCAGGAGTTAATCAAAGTTCACACATTCAAAGCTGTTGTTACATTTAGTCTCTTTCACTCTAGGATAGTACTTCCCCTCTTTTCAGGACATCTGCTTTTTAAGAGCCCAGAACAGTCTGACTGCATCCTTATGGTTTACTTTATTTCTCCTTCCATTGTATTTCTGTTAACCAGAAGTTCAGTCTGTAAACTTAACTTTGGATCAGCAAAACATTTTTGATAGGTACTATGTGCTATATGTAATATTATCCAGAAAATACCAAATGCCAAGTTATTCCATTATTGGAATATTTGGTTAAGATAGTGACCACCAGACCTCACTATTGGAAAAATAGGTCCTTTTCTTGGCACTTAGTGACTAATCTGTGTAGGTAATACTTTGACACCATGAGAATATCTGTTTATTAACTTTTCAATTATTTCATCTACAATAAAATATTCCATCAATCCTTTCTCATTTATTATTGTCAGATTTTTTTTTTTCTTTTTTGGTACTGGGTATAGAACCCAGGGGCATTCTACCTCTGAGCTACACCCCCCAGCCCTATTTTATTTTTTATTTTGAAATAGGATCTCACTAAGTTGTGAGGGCTTTGTTAAGTTGCTGAGGCTGGCCTGGAAGCTGTGATCCTCCTGTCTCAGCCTCCCAAGTACTGAGATTACAGGTGTGTGCCACTGTGCCTGGCTTATTGTCAGATAATTTTTTATAAAGAACTTTCCCTCACCAACTGAAGATCTGAAAGGCAAGATAAATACAACGTTCATTCCCATGATAATCTGTTTTCTGTGTATGTGGTGGTGGGGGGGCTAGGAATTGAACCCAAGGGCATTCTAACTCTGAGCTATACCCAGCCCTATTTTATTTTATTTTTATTTTATTTATTTTTGTGTGTGTGTGTGTGTGTGTGTGTGTGTGTGTGTGTGTGCGTGTATGGTACTGGGGATTGAACTCAGGGCATTCTACCTCCGAGCTATACCCCCAGCCCTATTTTTTATTCTTTATTTTGAAACAGGGTCTCACTAAATTGTGGAGTGCCCCACTAGGTAGCTGAGGCTGGCCACGAACCTGGATCCTCCAGTCTCAGCCTCTCAAATGCTGGGATTACAAGCGTGCGCCACCACCCCTGGCCTATTTTATTATTTTTAGAACCAAGGTCTCACTAGGTTGCTGAGAGCCTTGTTGAGTTGCTGAGGCTGGCTTTGAACCTGTGATTCAAACCAAGTACTAGGATTACAGGCATATGCCACCACGCCCGGCTTCCATAATTAATTTTCAAAGTAAGAAATAAGTATATTAGCTAGGTATATTGGCTCACACTTGTAAACCCAGTACTTGGGAGGCTGAGACAGAAGGATCGCAGAATTGAAGCAAGCCTGGGCAACTCAGCAATGTCCCGCACCAACTTAGTGAGACCCTGTTTCCAAATAAGAAATAAATCAGGTTGGAGGTATAACTTGGAGGTAGAATGCCTCTAGGTTCAATCCCCAGCACCAAAATAAATAAATAAATAAATAAATAATAAAAATGGAAATAAGTATATGAATCACCTTCAATGTTTGTAAATTAGCCCCTCCTTTATTTTAAGTGTCACTCTGAACATGTGGATTTTTACTTATTCAAGATGTTACAATCAATTGGACACTTAAACTGTCCAGAACTAATGCAGTGGGAGTCCTTTGAAATTGGCTCCTGCATCCTTTTCTTTTTTGGGGGGGGGGGTAGTGAATGGGGATTGAACACTGAGGTATTCTACCGACATGCAAATCCCTAGCCCATCTTTTATTTTATTTTATTTTTTTTAATTTTATGGTATTGGGGATTGAACCCAGAGGCATTCTACCTCTAAGCTACACCTTCAGCCCTATTTTATTTTTATTTTGAAACAGGGTCTCACTAGGTTGATGAGAGTCTCACTACTTGCTGAGGCTGTCCTTGAACCTGTGATCTTCCTCCTATCTCAGCCTCTCAAGTACTAGGATTACAGGCATGTGCCCATGCTTGCCTTTATTTTTTATTTTGAAATAGATCTCATTAAGTTGCTGAGGGTCTTGCTAAGTTGCTGAGTCTGGCTTTGAACCTGCAACCCTCCTTTCTCAGCCTCTCTGCTACTGGGATTTCAGGCAAGGCCATCACACCTAGCTCCCGCATCCTTCTGACACACATCTATCAGTCCATAAGCTCTTTCTTGCTTTCTAGCACAAGACACCCAGGTATATCCAGTGGTGCCTTTTGCTTCTCACCTAGCTACCAAGTACCTGTAAGACCATTGGGAAGGTCTCCCATTTGATTCAATTTCCTCACTGTTAAATATGGGAAACCAGGCAAGCTGTCCTGCTCCCACATGCTGGTGAGGAAGATGAGAAAAAATAACATACACACAGCCATGACACTAAAATACTAGTTTTAGGCCGGGCGTGGTGGCGCACGCTTGTAATCCCAGCATTTGGGAGGCTGAGACCGGAGGATCCGGGTTCGCGGCCGGCCTCAGCTACCTAGTGAGGCACTCCACAACTTAGTGAGACCCGGTTTCAAAATAAAGAATAAAAAATAGGGCCGGACATGGTGGCACACGCTTGTAATCCCAGCATTCGGGAAGCTGAGACCCGAGGATCCGAGTTTGCAGCCAGCCTCAGCTACCTAGTGAGGCACTCCGCAACTTAGTGAGACCCTGTTTCAAAATAAGGAATAAAAAAAAAAAAAAAAATAGGTCTGGGGATGTAGCTCGGAGGTAGAATGCCTCTGAGTTCAATCCCCAGTACCGCAAAAAAAAAAAAAAAAAAAAAAAAAAAATTGGGCTGGGAGTATAGCTCGGAGGTAGAACGCCCCTGAGTTCAATCCCTAGTACCGCAAAATCAATCAATCAATAAACAAACTAAAATACTGGTTTTAGGCTGAAACGAACACTACTACTCAGGAAAAGCCCAGACCACGCCCATCAGCAAGAACTCCAGAGACCTTTCACGCAATTCTCTCCCCCAGACTTGTTTCCATTCCTGAGTCTCCCTTCCCTCCCCCCATCATTCTGTTCTCACCTGCACCTTCAAACATCTTAGTCACACCTTCCCACAGGGGCGCCCCCTTCTGGGCCTTCCTGGGACGGTGCAACTTGACCCAGGTGCTGGCCTTCGTGGGCAGGGTGATCAGGAGCTGCTGTGGCAGGGTGACTTCAGGCACTCCTCTGCGAGGGACTCTGACTCAGGCACACGGCCGAGAGTTCTGACTGGGTTTGTCCACTTCTGATGAGGAAACTGTAGGAACCCCTTGATGGGACGCTTCGCAGTTGTACCAGTCTCCTCTAATCACCAACTCTTGCTCCTCTGGCTTCAATCTCAAGTACAGGGGGAACACGCAGTACAAAAGCTGGGGTCCGGACTGTTGTTGTTGTTAATGGCTCTCAAGGCACACCTCCCATGAACAGCTAGAGGCACCAGGTATTTATTCCTAGCGGCGTTCCCCCGCCCCCAAGTCTCCTGGAGATGATGGACAGAAAATATTAGCATCGGCAAAGTATATAAAAGGCTCAGCCATACGGCCAGATTCTAAAACTTGCACAAACCACTGTAAATTTTTTAGAAAAGATAGAAGGACCTGGCTTATATACACAACTTACATGGTCCAAAACACCTGCAGGTGTCGCGAAGCACAAAGAAACAAAGAATCGATTCTTTGCTTTAAAGCACTATTATGCTTAAAACAGTCCAGGATTTGGAACCATAAAGGATCTGGATGTCAACCTCAGCTCCTTTCCTGGCCGGCTGTGGCCAATGACGTCACCGCTTAGGTCCCCGGGTCCCCTTCTCTAACCTAGTAGACACCCTTCGCTCGCAGACAGCAGCGCCCCGGCCTCTTCTCAGTCTTTGAGCGGGTCAAGGCGGAAGGGTGCGAACGGGGTGACGGCGGGCGGCGCTGTGCTTCTCCTGTCGTCGCCCTCCCCAAACCCGAAGCATCCCGGTTCACCGACTGAACTGCACACCCATCGCCCTACAGCCGCCCCACTCACGGCTAGGTACAGTGCACCCTCGCCCCCAGCGCGCCTGCGCAACGGCTCTCCAATCCCGGCGTCCTCCGCGGAAGCTCCGCCCCCGTTCGCACAGTCCCCGCCCCTGCACCTGGGGTACTGAGGGTGCAAACTCAGAGGAGTCTGCGGTGCTCCTGTGGAAGGAACCTGTGTGCAAGTGTCCCCCGCAGATAAACGTCCCTGCGTGGACATTTGAACCCTTGACAAGAGTGAGGCACCACCATCACTTTTTTGTTGAAAGCACAGGGATGCCACGGTCATTGAATAATATATAGGTGAAAAAAGACTAAAAATTAAATGGATTCCAGTGGGTTTTGTTTTGTCGTTTTGTGGTGCTGGGCATTGAATCCAAGGGCATCTACCTCGGAGCTATACCGTCGACCCTTTTTTTATTTTAATTTTGAAACAGCAAGAGTGAGAGATGCATTTGGGGTAATCACAGCTTTTCTTTTGTGTGTTGGGAGGGTGCTGGGGGAGTACTGGGGATTGAACCCAAGGGCATTCTACTTCCAAGCTACACTCCCAGCCTTTTATTATTTTTTTTAAATTATTAAACAGGGTCTTGCTAGGTTGCTGAGGGCCTAAGTTGCTGAAGTTGACTTCAAACCTGGAATCCTCTTGTCTCAGCCTCCCAAGTACTCGGATTACAGGTATGTGCCACCATGTCCAGCTATGGCTCTTCTTTTATAGGAAACATTGTAAATGGTAAGTGTGAGAGGTATGTGGGGTTGTCCTCTGACTATGGAGCACAAAGCAGGAGACAATGGTCTGGTTCTCAGAATCTTCAGGTTGACATTCTAATTGATGGCTAACACTTGAGCTATCCTATCATTGGGCTTTTTTTTTTTTTTCCCTTTGGTGGTACTGGAGATTGAACCCAGGGGCATTCTACCTCCAAGACATACCACTAGCCCTCTTAAAAAAAAATTTTTTTTTTGTTTGGAATAGGGTCTTGCTAGGTTGCTGAGAGTCTCACTATATTACATACATACATACATATTTATTTTGAGACTTTAAAAATGTATACTCGTTGAGGCCAGCATGTTGGCAGATGCTTGTAATCTCAGTACTTGGGAGGCGGAGACAGCCAACTCATCTCAGACTCCCATCAACCTTGGACATATCTGTGCTCCCCAGATGGCCTGTGTTCTTGCAGTTAGTTCTCTTGGCTCCTGTGGTACTTATTGCCTGGAATACTTTTCTCCTCACCTCTACCCACTGGTTAACTGCTATTTCTCCCGTGTGTGTGTGTGTGTGTGTGTGTGTGTGTGTGTGTGTTCCTGGGAATGGAACCCAGATGCATTCTCCTTTGAGTTACACCTCCAGCCCAATTTTATTTCTTATTTGGAAACAGTCTCACTATGTTGATGAGTCTCACTACTTGCTGAGGCTGTCCTCAAACCTGCAATCCTCCTGCCTCAGCCTCCCAAGTGCAGGGATTAAGGGTGTGCGCCACCACCATCGGCTTGGCATTTCTCCCTTTAACATTCAACTTTAGCCAAGCATAGTGCACACACCTATAATCCCAGGTACTCAGGATGCTGAGGCAGGAGGATTACAAGTTCAAGGCCAGCCTGGGCAATTTAGTGAGATCTTGTCTCAAAATAAAATAAAGATGGCAGGCATACAGCTCAGTGGCAAGGCACTTTCCTAGCATATGCAAAGCCCTGGGTTCAATCCCCAGCATCATCAGCTCAAGTGCCACTGTTCTGAGGAAGGCTTCCCTGCTGCGTGCTCCCCCTCAGCTCCCATAATCCACTGAGTAAGAAATTATAAATTTGTTGCCCCATGAGTTTAAGAGCAGGAACTATGTTAGGTTCATTTTGGTTTTCTTATCTATTCTTTCCAAACCCAAAAGGTTGGTGGAGGCCCAAGGCTCAGACCTCTTCTTCTTTCTTTCTTTCTTTCTTTTTTTTTGCGGTACTGGGGATGGAACCTGGGGGCATTCTATCTCCAAGCTACAGCCCCAGCCCTATTTTTTATTCTTTATTTTGAAACAGGGTCTCACTAAGTTGCAGAGGGCCTCACTGAGCAGCTGAGGCTGGCCACAGACCTGGATCCTCCAATCTCAGCCTCCCAAACGCTGGGATTACAAGCATGCACCACCACACCTGGCTCAGACCTCTTCTCTTGGTGTGGTCTCCGAGGTGCATTTATCTATTGTCATGCTTTACATACCGTCTAGGCCCTGATAACTCCCAGACTTAGGCCTCCAGCCAAGTAATTTCCAGCACACTTGTTTACATTTGTCCTGTTCTTTTTCCAGATATCCACCTCACAGCCTGCTGACCCAGGTCAGTTTGAATGGCCTCTTCCTGAAAGCCCCCATCCCTGCTTTCTCTTCTTACCTCACTACTCTCCAAGGTTAAATCGATTTACTACTTATTTTTATTGTCCATCTCTCCTTACACACTACCCCAAGCAATTACAGTGTTTTTATTTATTGCTTTATCTCCAGAGCCTAAGATAATGTTTGGTAAATTGTAAATACTTATTAAATATTTATTGAATGAATTAATACCTGACATAGATCTGGGACATAATACTTGGTAACATCTGTCTGCTTACTAAGTGCCCAATACTGTGTTAAATGCACCTCAGGGATTGCTTCATTTTGTCTTAAGTATTATCTTAACAGAGGTGCAGGGGTTTAGCAGTTTGCTGAAATCCCAAAGATGAGAGGTGAATGCTGGCAGCCTGGCCCTGAGCTTACTTTCTTAGCCACTGTGCTAGCATCCCGCTCACAGCTTACACCTGTGAGCATTCAGTGTACTCTAACCAAAGAAGGGAGGGAGAAGGGAGGAAGATGGGGTGTTTATGTCCATATCCCTTCTATTGAAATCAGAATGGGAGTCAACTGGAGACCATTGGCTTTTTAATTTCTCATTCCCCAACCCCAGCTTGTGTGTTCTGTCTCTAATCCCTGACACTGGTTCAGAAGTCTAGCTCCTCCTTGTTCTGACAGTTTAGAGAAGGCTGGATTACCTTGACTAGGCAAACCCACTACTCCCATGGGAAGGAGGAATTTTTAAATTCTTCTTTTTTTTTTTGTACTGTGGATTAAACCCAGGATCATTTTACCTCCAAGCTACACGTTTGGCCCTTTTTTAATTTTTTGTTTTGAAACATGTCTTGCTAGGTTACTGAGTCTTACTAAACTGCTGAAGTTGGTCTCGAACCTGTGATCCTCCTCTCAGCCTCCCAAGTTCTGGGATTACAGATGTGTGCCACCACACCTAGCTGGGAGGGAGGTGTGTGTGTGTGTATGTGTGTGTGTGTGTGTATAACAAGATTGAACTCAGGAGAGTTCTACCCCCAAGCTTTACCCCCAGCCCTTTTTATTTTTTATTTTGAAACAGGTCTTGTTAGGTTGTTGAAAGTCTCACTGAGTTGCTGAGGCTGTCCTAGAACTGTGATCGATCCTGTTGTCTCAACCTTCCAAGTACTGGGATTGCAGGCATGCACCACCATGCCCAGCTGAGAGGGAGGAATTTAAACTCCCTATTTAATAGTCCAAGGGTTCCCTAGCAGATTCCTGGCCAACTGCTTCCTTTCTCTGGGTCTCAGCTTCATCTGTGGGGGAGAGCACACTGGTAGTTCTGACATCCTGTGACCCTTGAAGGTGCAGAGCTGCCTCTCCCTCAGCTCACAACACTGGGCACCAACGAAGAGACTCCCTTTCTGACTGCTGGAGGCTGGGCAAGTACAGAATTCATTCATATCTATCTATCTATCTATCTATCTATCTATCTATCTATCTATCTATCTATACTCAGGATTGAACCCATTCTCCCTCTTAGCTACACCCTCGACTGCTTTTATTTTTTGTTTTGGAAACAGGGTCTCACTGGGTTGCTGAAAGTCTCGCTAGATTACTGAGGCTGGCCTTGAACCTGCAATCCTTCTGTCTCAGCCTCCCAAGTACCGGGATTACAGGTGTGCACCACCATGCCCAGTGTACAGAATTCTTTAAAATACAAGATGTGAAGGGAGGACCTGCCCTTGGAGAGCAGAAAACCCATGCAGACCTTTCCCTCCTCTAAGAGTGACACACAGTGAGAGCCAAGCAATCCTTCCCTGCAATATTTATTAAGGAATTTACACATACACAGGAGAAAGGCAACCAGGCATCGTGGTTCCCACACATGAAATCTTTTAAGCAGTTTTCTTGTTTGGATTTTCAAGTGGGGTGAACAATGGCGGAGAGGAAAGCTGTCCAGGCTCTCTGCCTCATACACGTGGAACCAGGTGGGCAAACAGCACCTGGTCGCACAGGCATGGGAGAGTGGCTGGTTCGTGGGAGAGGAAGAAGGAGGGAGCTATCAATGAGATGGCAATCTTTTTAAACTATAAGAAAAATTGGTAAGTTTTAGGCTGTTGATAAATTAACTCCTCTCTGTTATAAACCTAAAACAAAAACAAAAATGCCCAGAGCAGATGGGGAGAGGGTGGGAGGCATGATCCACATGTACACATACACACACATATATACACACACACACACAAGCAGTGTACACATAAGCTCTGCATCCCCACGTCGGGGCTGGTCCTCCAGCCATGGAGCCAGATCCTGCTGACGGCAGGTGGGAGGCGGCAGGGGACATGTGTCTGTGTGGGACTTTCGTAAAGTCTTTGGTGCTAATGAAGGCTGACTCAAGCAGCAAGTCCTAAAGCCCCAGATCCAGAAAGCAACTCAGGGCAAAGTGGAGTAAGATTTTTGCTCATCCTCAGAGGAAGGGGCTTGCCTCACCCCAGGGCTAGGGTCAACCTGATCCAAGACCCGAGGAGTATTTAATTTGATTGCAGTACTTTCTTCCTTCCCATAGAGCATGGGAACATGATGCCTCTCTTTTAAATCCACAATTTAAACACTTAGAAATAGCTTATTAACACATGTAGAAGGACCTCTACACCCTCCCCTCTGCCTAATACACAACACCCACAGACCCTTCTGAGGGTCTGATGGGAGGCTTGACCTCGGGGAGGGAGGGTTCCAAACGGTGTGCACATCTTCCCCGCAGTTCAAGTGCCTTCTGCCAACAGTCTCTAAGGTGCTGGTGCCAGGAGAGGATACGGGCTATGGCTGGGGGAAGTCGGAATGGCAAGGAGACGTGAACAAAGTAAAGCGACAGAGAGGCCTGTGTGTCTGGGAAGTGGCTGGGTTGGGCAGGATGCCAAACCCCAAATGACTTGAGCAATGTCTAAACCAAACAGAGAGAGGTAGGAAAAGGGGACAGGAGAGGAGAGGAGAGTTGGGGAAAGAAGAAAGGGGGAGAGCAAGGGCTGAGGAGAGTGGCTGCCACACAGGTGTTTTGCTTTTATTTCCACATCTGGGGACTGAGAGTCTGATTAGCTGCCTGTCCATTTCCACCGCTCATCGACTGTCCATAGCTCATCATGCCGTTGGCTCCATAGAAGTTCATCCCAGCCATCTGCTGGGTCATCTGGAAAAGAGAGAGGAGACTTTCACACCAGGCAAAAGGCAGGCAGGGTAGGAGTCCTCTGCCTACAGAGAGAAACCGCACCCAACTGCCCTGGAAACGAGACCTGGAACTGAAGAACCTTTCAGGCAGGCGATGCTGCTCAGGGAGGGGAAAAGGAATCTTGGGCCTAGTTAGCAGAAAAGCATGAGAAGCTCTTTTCTTCTTCCTTTTGAGTCCCTCACCCTAACCACAGGGGCCTATTGATAACTGGCCACAACCAGGCCTGAGAGGCCAAAGAAAAGCCCCCACTCCAGTGCTCCTGACTCATCTCCAGTAGAGAGCAGCAACTGTCGGGTCAGCATTTGTGCACACTAGTGTGTGGGGGTGGGGGGTCAGACTATTCTAAATGAACAGAAGTGGCCCACGCCTGTAATCCCAGTACTTAGGAGGCTGAGACAGGAAGACCACAGGTTCAAGACCAGCTTCAGCAATGTGATAAGACTCTCAGCAATCTAGAGAGACCCTGTTCCAAAACCAAATAAAACAACTTTTTTTTTTTTTTCCCAGTACTGGAGATTGAACCCAGGGGCTTTCTACCTCTGAGCTATACCTCCAGCCCTATTTTTTATTCTTTATTTTGAAACAAGGTCTTACTAAGTTGCAGAGGGCCTCACTAAGGTACCTGAGGCTGACTGCAAACCTTCAATCCTCCTGTCTCAACCTCCCAAGTACTGGGATTACAAGGGTGCACCACCACACCCGGCCAAAACAAAAAATTAAAAAAATATATATATATATACTTGAGGTGTAGCTCAGAGGTAGAATGCCCCTGGGTTCAATTCCCAGAACTGAAAAAAGAAAAGCATTATCTCACCTGCATGAAAGGATTTAAGGGGTACGGGAAAGACACAAAGTGAGACAGCTTGAGGAAGTCTATCCCAGGTAAAAATGGGGGGGCTCACCTGAGTGAGGTTCCACTGTAGCTGCTGAGCTGGCTGAACCCCATACACTGTCTGGGGCACAGCCGCCATGCCTGCCATGTAGCCAGCCTGCTGGGCAGTCATCATCCCGTTCGGCACACCCATCATTGAGGCCTGCATGCCACCCACGTAGCCTGCAGGCATGGCCATGGGGGCGACCATTCCAGAAGCTCCTGGCTGAGCTACCATGCCCACTGGTGGGGGCATCATGCTCCCCATGATGCTGTTAGGAGGTGTAACCCCTGGGAAGCTGGGGTAGGCTGTGGGATACGCCATCTGAGCAGGAGCCATGAACATCGCTGCCAAGAAAACACACATATCAGTCTGTTAAAGAGGAAAGGACACAAAGTTAGTTCTAACTCTCACTGGCTACTGTTTTCTAATTCTAATTTGTCAAGACTACTGAACTCAGAATGCTGTTTTACTCAGCAAAGCAGAGAGATTCTCTACAAGACTTGCTGTGGCTTACCAGCAAGGTACCGACCTAGCCGCTCCTTTTAGGTACCAGATCTAGACCTTGAGTCAGACTTCACGAAGGTATGACACAAAATCCCTATAGTCCCAGTACTTGGGAGCCTGAGACAGGAGGATCACAGGTTCAAGACCAGCCTCAGCAACTTAGAAAGACCTTGTTTTAAAATAAAAAATAAGCTGGGCATGGTAGCACACACTTGTAATCCCCATACTTGGGAGGCTGAGACAGGAGGATCACAGGTTTGTGGCCAGCCTCAGCGACTTAGTGAGGCCCTCTGCAACTTAGTGAGACCTTGTTTCAAAATAAGGAATAAAAAATAGGACTGGGAAGCTGGGCGCATGCTTGTAATCCCAGCATTCGGGAGGCTGAGACCGGAGGATCCAGGTTCGAGGCCAGCCTCAGCTACCTAGTGAGGCACTCCACAACTTAGTGAGACTTGGTTTCAAAATAAAGAATAAAAAATAGGGCTGGGGGTATAGCTCTGAGGTAGAATGCCCCTGAATTAAAAAAAAAAAAAAAAAAAAAATAGGACTGGGAATGTAGCTCAGAGGTAGAATGCCTCTGCATTCAATACCCAGCACGGAAAAAAAAATATCTCTGCTGATATTTTGTGGCTTCACCAGTAATGCCAGATTCAGGCTTATTTGGTGTATGATGCCCCAGCCCCCAAAGTAACTGTCCCCTGACACATTGCTGCATGTATGTCCTCATGTATTTCCCTGGCACACTGCCGTAACTCCATGGACTCTACCTTGGGCGGGCATTTGAGGCGTCTGAGATCCATACAATGAAAGGATAGAGTCCTTAGAGAGCTGCTTCTTGCCTGTTTCTTCTGATTTGCTCCCTGGCTCTGGAAATAGGTTCAGGTTTTCAGGAACAGAGCCGGCGCTCCCTGCAGTTGGCATGGAACCTACAACCTTAGAGCACAGAGGGCAGGGGGAGAAATGGAACAGTCCTCAAGAGGGTCTCTTTATGGACTTCCCACAACTTCTGCTGCTTCCAACATTTACAATTCGAGTTCATGGCTCAGCCAGGTGTAGAGGTTCAGGTGTGTGGCTGAGGCAGGAGAATCGCAAGTTTCAGGGTAGCCTCGGTAACTCACTGAGACCCTATCCCAAAATAAGATTTAAAAGGGGCTGGGGATGTAGTTTGATGGTAGAGTGCTTGCCTAGCATGCACGAGGCCCTGAGTTCAACTCCCAGTAATGGAAAACAATAATTCATGGCTCATGTCAAGTTAATACCTTTCAGACATTTTTTACCATAAAAATATCTGAAAACACATCATAGTTAAGCTCTGCTATAATTCTGTGTTCTTCAGCAAAACGATATGATTTGCTAAGAACAAACAAACAAAATAACCTATAAATGATATGGCAGAGAGAATTGGATTTAGATCCCCATATAGACATTTACTGATTATACAATTAGAGGCTAGTCATAAAACTTTTCTGAACTAATGTTTTCTCATCTGTAAAATATCCATTTTATGAGATTCTGGTGAAGATTTGAAATTATTAATGAAATATATAAAATGAGATACATCAAACTCCTGGCACTGTTGCTGGTACACAGTAGGCATTCCACACATGGTAGCCATAAATGTTAAGTTTTTCAGACCTACAATACCCTAACAGGAACTTAGGCTGAGGAACTTCAGCCTTCACAATATGACAGAGAAGCTGTGATAGAAGCCCACTCGAAGGGCCAGTCTTTTTGAGCATAAGACAAAATGGCATACACAATAATCTTGGATTGTGTCAAGGGGAGAATCGAGAAAACCAAAGTCCAGTCCCACCATGAAGCATGACTGGGTCCCATGATTAAGTTATCACCCTTTCCAGAATGTCCTTTAATCCTAAGAAGCCCAGAAGACTCACCTTTCTGGAAACCGAGGAAGAAGGGGATGGAACAGAGGCCAAAAGATCTAAATCCTTCTCTAGGGTATTGCTGGTCTTACTGTTTGCGATGGAGCAGGCCACAGGAGCATCTGGAAATAGAGGTTGAAGTTTAGCTACCATACTGCCCATTAAGACCATACCTTCCTTCCATCCTATACAATAATGGACGAGAAGGCCCATATGTTCCATCATGGACCTGGAAATCTCGTTCTGGGGCCACTTAGCTTGGACAGGACTTCTCAACAGGGGCCTCACCTCACACTCCCAAGAGTGCTCTGGGGAGTCCACCTATCAGGCCACAGGGCAGAAGAAGCCAGGCCCACAGGCTGTATCAGCACCACGGCTGCGGGGCTGCTTGGCTCCCTTGTGGCTATCTGAAGGGCAAGGTGAGTAGGATCCATTTTCAGAGAGAAATGAAAGGTACAGAAATTAGAACTCTAATGGCCAGCAGCCTAAGCCAACAGCAGTGGACTGAGACAAAGCCCAGCCATCAGTGCTGTGACGACGGAGGACAGGCTTTCTCTCTGAAAGGAGCAAAATCACTAGCTTGGGATTTCCAAGGGGGAAACGACCATAACAGGCCATCTCAGGAACTGGTTGCACCTGAAAAATCAAGGGGCGAGGGCAGGAAGCAGCACAGGGCGGTGGCAAAGGGTCCAAGGGGCGGTTTAGTGAAATTTCAAACATTTATCAAGGGCCCAGCTTCAGAGGCGTTGTGTCACTTAATCCTTCCAAGTAGGGACTAAAAAAAAAATTTTTTTTTGTGGTACTGGGGATAGAACCCAGAGGCATTCTACCTCTAAGCTATACCCCCAGCCCTATTTTATTCTTTTACTTTGAAAAAGCATCTCACTAAGTTGCAGAGGGCCTAAGTTGCTGAGGATGGCCATGCACCTATCATCTCCCTGTTTCAGTCTCCCAAGTACTGAAATTACAAGCATGTACCACCATGCCTGGTTTCCCTATTTTTATTTTTTATTTTGAAACAGAATCTCACTAAGGTGCTGAAGGTCTCGCTAAGTTGCTGAGGCTGGCAGTGAACCTGTGATTTTCCTGTCTCAGCCTCCCAACTACAGGGATTTCAGGCGTGCACCACTGCACCTGGCTAAGGCGGTACTCTTAACCACTACACTGTACTGATGCTCTGAAAGATGTCATGGTAAACACTTCCTTACAGCAACTTCTCAGATGGAAACCGTAACAAGAAGGACATGACAGAGCAATCTTAGCGAGGAAGACACAAACCAGAGTCCTATCTCTACCACTCTTCCCAGGGTCAGTAAGAATTCATCAAGATGTGTAAGAATATGGGAGTTGACAAGTTAACTCTTACCAAGGCCCAGCAAATCCATGACAGGTGCTGCAGATTTCGGGGAACTTTTCCGAGGTAGTTGTGGATCTTCTTTTTTCTGTGGCTAAGGTGAAAATATGTTATTAAAAGAAATAAGCAGGTATTTTAAAATTTCTTTCCCCGTCTGCACTACAAAATCACAGGTGTTCTTGTAGTCTGGTTGCTATTATTCAAAGAGTTACCACAGAAACAAAACTAAGGAAGTGCCAGGTCGAGTGAGTGCATAAACTGAACCTAAAGTGAAAAACAAAGATATCATCTGTGCTTGTTTAGCTTTCTGGAGACAAAGATCCAAAGATCTTTCTGAAACCAAAACAACCACTGAGCAGGGGACTCAACAAAAGCAGCAATTTTTTTTTGTGGTACTGGGGATTGAACTCAGGGGCATTCTACCTCTGAGCTA
>PVLC010004457.1:26186-49545 GCA_004027655.1 Graphiurus murinus
TTATTTTGAAACTGAGTCTCACTAAGTTGCGGAGTGCCTCACTAGGTAGCTGAGGCTGGCCACGAACCAGGATCCTCAGGTCTCAGCCTCTTGAATGCTGGGATTACAAGCGTGCACCACCACGCCCAGCTTAAGCAGCAATTTTTAACTCTTTTTTTTTTTTTTTTTTTTTTTCCAGTACTGGGGATTGAACTCAGGGGCATTCTACCTCCAAGCTACATCCCTACTCCTTTTTTTTTTTTTTTTTTTAATTCTTTATTTTGAAACAGGGTCTCACTAAGTTGTGAAGGGCCTCACGAAGTAGCTGAGGCTGGCCGAAAACCCGGATCCTCCAGTCTCAGCCTCCCAAGTACTGGGATTACAAGTGTGGACTACCATGCCTGGCTAAAAGCAGCAATTTTTGGTCCCAGGAAAAAATCAAGGACAAAGGTATCTGATAGTACAAGAGTCAAGTGCTACTTTGTATGGTAGTGCATGCCTGTAATCCCAGTGCTTGGGAGGCTGAGACAGGATTGCAGGTTTGAAGCCAGCCTCAACAACTTAGCAACACTCTCAGCAACTTAGTGAGATCCTGTTTCCAAAAAAATAAATAAATAAAACAGGGCTGGGGGTAGAGCTCAGAGGTAGAATGTCCCCGGGTTCAAGCCTCAGAACCATAAAAAAAAAAAAAAAAAAAAAAAAAATCAGGTGCCAGCAAATCTCCCAGTGGTTAGAAAACCTTTAACACCAAAAGGAGATTAGCTAAAGATTACCTAATCTACTCTGCCACTATCACCAGACTGTCCTGAGATAATGTCATTCTTGATGATGATAAAGGAGTCCTCATTATTCAACAGTAAAAAGTCCTTTCTCCCAAGATTCCAAGCTCTTTTATTAGAGTACCTACTACTAGAGTAGAATTAGTGTGGCCTGGCTAATTGCAAAAGGAAAATGGTGTACAGGAAGGTAGTCTAGCAAAAGAAGGACGACTGGTGTGGAGGTAGTGCCTGCTTAGGTGTCATGCAGTTGCATGATTTTGGCATGGAATGTGTCTCACGCTTAAATGGGAGATGCAGTTCCCAAGCTCCCATGTGACCCCAAAGAGAAGTGTTACAGGGCACATTAGGCATCAACAGGCAACAAGAAAGAAGCAGAAATGGCAGCACGTGATCTGATCTAAATGTAGAACCTTTTAGACCCAGGTACAATGGTACAATATTGGTATTAAACCCTCCCACCCGCCATGAGGTCTCCTGCCCTTCCCCATACATTAAACATACCCAGATCATCCACACGGTGCAAGCTCTCTCACTTACCATTTTCACTTTCTCAAAAACAACAGGTTCCAGTTTTTTCTCTGGAACTGGTTCACTCCCTCTTTTCCACTTGTCATCTTTCTCTTTCTAAAAAGATTTAATGAGACAATGAACACAGGCCCCACGGTGACTAATAATTCAATAGATTATAATCCCAAATATCCAAAAGGGACACCAAAAGTCCCTAATGATTCCACTGCAGGAGTATGGGAGCATGTCTTGGTGTGGGGCATGAGTGTTCACCTCTTCCACCTCAGCCTCAGTGCTGACTGAGCCTATTCCAAACACTTTAAGCACTTGTCCTGCTGGCCTGTCTAACCCACTAATGACTCTTGAAGTTTATGGTACAGCCTATCTACAGAGGCTTCAAAGTTTGTTGCCCATTTTTGCGCCAAATTTAACTTGCACATGCTTTGAGGGGATACACCTCATCTTGGTGTACTGGTAAATAGGTTTATCTTCATCTTACTCAAGTATATACTTTCTGACATTATAAATTTAATCACAAGCCCTCTCAATATTCCTCTCCTTCTTTTAAAAATTAGAAAACAGGGTGGGTATAGGGAGAAAAATATACCAAGCAAGTGTGCGTGTATGTTTGTATCACTTCGAATCTCACTATGATGTATAATTACATTGCACCAATAAAAGTATAAAAATAGAAATAAATAAAAATCAGAAAATAAATTTTAAAGATTAGAAAAATGAGCCGGGCGTGGTGGCGCACGCTTGTAATCCCAGCATTCGGGAGGCTGAGACCAGAGGATCCGGGTTCGTGGCCAGCCTCAGCTACCTAGTGAGGCACTCCGCAACTTAGTGAGACTCGGTTTCAAAATAAAGAATAAAAAATAGGGCTGGGGGTATAGCTTGGAGGTAGAATGCCCCTGAGTCAATCCCCAGTACCACAAGAAAAAAAAAAAAAAAGATTAGAAAAATGAAAACTAAGGAAATAAGACAAGAAAGAATCAGGGAGTTCTAAAGAAAAAAATATTATAGTATGCTTTTTAGGGTGTCCTCTATGAGTCACCTGTTTAAAACCAAAAAGCAAAGCCAGGCGTGGTGGTGCACACTTGTAAACCCAGTACTTGGGAGGTTGAGACAGGAGGATTGCAGGTTCTTGGCCAGCCTCAGCTACTTAGTGAGGCTCTCTGCAACTTAGTGAGACCCTGTTTTAAAATAAAGAATAAAAATCGGGCTGGGGTTATAGCTCGGAGGTAGAACGCCCTGGGTTCAATCCCCAGTATCACACACATACACAAAAAGCATATAAAAAATAAAATATTGTAAGACAGGCATGGTGGCACATGCTTGTAATCCCAGTAATTGGGAGGCTAAGACAGTAGGATCACAGGTTCATAGCCAGCCTCAGTAACATAGTGAGGGTCTCAGCAACCTAGTAAGAGCCTGTTTCCAAGTAAAAAATCAAATAGGGCTGGGGTTATAGTTCAGAGGTAGAATGCTCCTGGGTTCAGTCCTCAGAACCACAATAAACAAATTAAATATTATTAATTAAATATTAAAATATTTAATAAATATTTCTCTCAGTTTATTATTTTTCAGAGTATTTGCTAATACTTTCACAGATCATAAAGTTATTTGTCAAATTTTAACATCAAATAAACATCTAAATAGAAAACAGAATCATGAGTGACCTTAATATAGGCACATAAAAGGAAATTTAGCATACACACGAAAACATGTTCAGTCTTGCTAGTGTCCAAAAATGCATCTTAAGCCAGGCATGGTGGCGCCTGCTTGTAATCTCAGTTCTTGGGAGACTGAGACAGGAGGATCGGAGGTTCGTGGCCAGCCTCAACAACTTACTGAGGCCTTCTGCAACTTAGTGAGACTTCATTTCAAAATAAAGAATAAAAAATTAGGCTGGGGGTATAGCTTGGAGATAGAATACCCCTGGGTTCAATCCCCAGTACCACAAAATAAATAAATAAATAAATAAATAAATAAATAAATAAATAAATAAATAAATAAATAAATAAATAAATAAATAAATGCCACTTTCTTTTGGTTTGAAATGAAATGTTTTCACTTAGCAAATATCTTTATATAAAAATTTTCATAAGAAGAAATAAAAAATTTGAAATAGACTTTTGGTAAACAGGAGGTATTTCCTTCCCAAAGGCTTGTTTTTGTGGGTTTGGTATACCACCAATGTAATTATGAACACCTGAACGACTGTCTCCATGCAGCAAGTCGCCCCTCCTCCTCCATCCTCTGGATTACCTCAGATACCCTTTTCTGACCTCATCTGATTTTATATTTCAGGCCCAATGAATAGAGCTTGGCAGGCAGACTGTAGTTTTCTACAAATAAAAAGAAATGTGTGTGCTTTGGTTCTAAACCCTTTTTGGTGATGCCATCCAAGCTGTAGCTGTACACTGGGCTAATTCTTTCTTGGAACAGTTATGATAAGTGACAAGTCTTTTTTCTGAATGACTGTGAAGTAAGAGTCCTTCATATTAAGTTGAGGAGGAATTATTTTTCCCTAGCTCTATGCAATACCTTGTACTTACTTGCCTGTGTTGAAATTCACCTACCAATTAACACCACTTTCACAAAGCTTCCAAAGACCAATCTGGGGCTGATTCCAATGAACTTTTAATTGCCTGGAAGAGCTTAGAGAACCCTGTGCAAACTTAGTGACTTCACTGGCTACTATATCATCCATTAAAATAAAGAACTAGACAAAAAGATACACACACACACACACACACACACACACACACACACGGAGCGGGGAGTGGGGAGGTAGAAAGAGAAACTACTAGAATTGGAGAATCTCATACTCTGTATTTTTGTAGCTAGAGAAATAGTTATTCCTAAGAGAATTAACTGTAGAATCATGTCAAAGGCTACTTAAGGTTCTAGTCACATTTACTCCTTCTTAGTTGTCATTAGTCAGACATATTTTCTTCTTCCAGAAACAATGTTGTATTTCCTCCCGTGTGTTACACTTGTCTAATTATCTGTATTTCAGAATCTAACCATACCTAGGATGGAATGTGTACCTGGCAACAGGTAGTAAGTCTTCCTCTGAGATCCTTCTCAGGGACAAGAAAGGCCCCATTGGCAATCAGTCCATCAACACACTGGTCATCAGCAAGTAATGGGGGAAGCATATGTTGATTAAACTGAAGGAAACTGGTGATTTAATCACGCCTGCTTCTATTGACTTCAATTATAAAAAAAAAAGTATGTGTGTTCATATATACTGATTTTATGTATATACATACACATACACACAAGTTTGTTCTAAAAATCCAATGGTCTTAACTCAATAACTGTTTTCTTCAATTTTTTTTTTTAAAGTACCGGGGGTGGAACCCATGGGGCATCTTACCTCTGAGCTACACCCCCAGCCATTTTTATTTTTTTGTTTTGAAACAGAGTCTCACCACATTGCTAAGGGCCTCATTAAGTTGCTGAGGCTGTCCTCGAACCTGGGATCCTCCTGTCTTAGCCTCTCAAGTATTGGGATTACAGGCCTGCGCCACTATGCCTTGCTTAAAATGCTTTTTTAAATTGCATTTTTGGACACTAGCAAGACTGAACATGTTTTCATATGTATGCTAAATTTTTTAAGTGATGGTTTGGAGTATTTTGGTAGTAGCTCTTCAGATTCTTCCCTGGCTTGCTTAATAAGCAAATTGCTTATTTTCAACAAAACTTGAAAGATTTACAACCAACCCTAAAGGCATTGATGTCCAGACTTCGGTCCATGTATTTCTTCTTCTCGTATTTATCTCGAATAAATCCCTCAACAGCTCTGCAAAATCTTATTAAGGATGAATGAAGTAAGACTCTCCAACAGGAAAAACATAAGCGGTCAATGTGTATCCCCTGGAACATTGTTCTCCTCCTTCCCTGCTGCCTGGGCTCCCAGCTCATGCCCCTTCACATGCAGTTTCCCCGACCAAAAAAATTTTTTTGGTACTGGGGATTGAACCCAGGGGTGTTCTACCTCTGAGCTATATCCTAAGCCCTATTTTTTATTTTGAAACAGGGTCTCACTAAATTGTGGAGAGTCTATGTTGTTGAGACTGGCCCCAAACCTGTAATCCTCCTGTTTGAACCTCCCAAGTACTGGTATTACAGGTGTGCACCACTGTGCCTGGCCTGACCAAAATCTTGAAATCCTTCCTTCAAGTTTACCTCAGGGAAGCATTATTTCCTGTGATTTCCCTTTAGAATGAGGACAGTAGCAAGTGGAATTAACCTCTTAACTGACTTCAGAGGTTTTTGTGGCTGTTCTAGGATATACAGAAAGCAGTCAATTAGGTTAAAACCCTGAGATCAAAGGCAACTAAGTGTTCCTCAAAAATATAAACTCTTAGCTGGGTGTGGTGGCACATGCTTGTAATCCCAGCATCTGGGAGGCTGAGACCGGAGGATTTGCAGGTTTGCAGCCAGCCTCAGCTACCTAGTGAGGCACTCTGCAACTTAGTGAGACCCTGTATCAAAATAAAGAATAAAAAACAGGGCTGGGGGTATAGCTCAGAGGTAGAATGCCCCTGAGTTCAATCTCCAATACCGCAAAAAACAAAACAAAAAACCAACTATATACACATACATGTGTGTGTGTGTGTGTGTGTGTGTGTGTGTGTGTGTGTAAACTCTTAGCTGGACATGGTGGTGCATGCCTGTAATCCTAGTATTTGGGAGGCTGAGACAGGCAAATTGCAGGTTTGAGACCAGCCTGAGTAATGTAGTGAGATCCTGCTTCAAAATAAAAATAAAAAAGGGTTGGGGTTGCAGCTCAGAGGGAGAATGACCCTGGGTTTAGTCTCCAGTACCAGAAGTGTGTGTGTGTGTGTGTGTGTGTATGTGTGTGTGTGTGTGTGTAAACCCTAGTCCCCAATGCCAGATTTTCATCAATGAGTCTCCCTCAGGGCCCCAAATTCGCATTTAATGGGTTCTACCTGCAATCACCAAAAAGCAAACTCTAAAGCGGCGGTCTACAAATTATATTTTGAGGAGGACCACCTTTCTGGGGTTTGGTTTTGGGTTCAGAGGCTGTTCCTTGTTGTGGGGATGGATGAAGAACATTATTGTCAACAAAAGTTAATTTTTGCACACAAGACATGACAAGGCAATAAAAATGGTACTTTTGCTGACTGCCAGGGATGAACAGAGCATAATAAACTATTCTTTTTATCAAACAATAGTTTCAGGGAAAAAAAAAAAAACTAGTGGAGATGTCACTTTATGGAAGAATTCACAGTGAAATCACTGTAGTCTTAATTCCTGAGTCTTCCTCATGTGATACTTACTACATGACAATTCCAACATCAGTTAGTTGAACCCAGGGGCATTCTACCTCTGACCTATACTCCTAGCCCTATTTTATTCTTTATTTTGAAACAGGGTCTCACTAAGCTGCGAAGGGCCTCACCAAGTTGCTACAGCTGCTATGAATATGTGATCCTCCTGTCAGCCTCTCAAGTACTGGGATTACAAGAGTGTGTCCCCATGCCTGACTTTGTTCTTTCGTGTATGTGTGTGTGTGTGTGTGTGTGTGTGTGTGTGTGTGTGTGTCTGGAGATTGAACCCAGAGGCATTCTATTAGTTATAACCCCAGCCTATTTTATTTTTTATTTTGAAACAGGGTCTCGCTAAGTTGCAGAGGGCCTAAGCTGCTAAGGCTGGCCTTGAACCTGTGATCCTCCTGTCTCAGCCTCCTAAGTACTGGGATTATAGGTGTGCGCCACCATGCCCAGCTTACATGTGGTTTTTTTCTATGTCTTGGTTACAAGAGAGAGGAAATCCCAGGCCTTTCCTAGTTAGCATAGAGATGACCCAGTCAGATCACAGGCCATGAGTCTTGTCTGATTCTCTCCAAACATCAAAGTACCACTCAGCCGTCTAAGTTGCTCCAGAAAAGATACGGGTCTATCTGAGGTCGTCGAAATGTCTCAGGAAGGTATGCTTCATAAAGCCGGTTTGCCTTTCCATTCCCCATCTCTTGCATGCACTGCGATCAAAGAGAATGTAGAACATGGAATTTCAGATCAGGAAAGAAAAACTCATTCAATTCTTCCATTGTACAACTGAAGAACCAACGTAGGGAGCACTAGAACCGAGATCTAAACTTGTATATTCTGGTTTCAAATGATTCTCTCTACCCTACTAGGAATTCCCAATCATTTGCCCCCACACATTCTTTCCTCCCTCCATAAGTTCCTTTTATGGAAGATCTATCTACCAACATACATTTAATTCAGTAATAATTCAAAATTTCATTTAAAATTCCAAGATGTGTGGCTACCAATCAAGAAGTCTACTTGGCAGGTAATACCAATAAATGTGCGTTTCCCATTAGGCTTTTCAAATACACCCCTAACACTTGAGGGATAAATCCCAACAGCCTTTTAAATTTTCAGATTCCCAGACACCTCCATGACATGTAATTTCCTTTATAAGATACAGATAAGTATAACTGAAAAATGCAACTAACCATTTTATATCTTTAATGAATCTATAAGCCATTTTTCTGATTAAGAATAACCTTAACAGGTGTGGTGACACACGCCTGTAATCACAGTACTTGGGAGGCTGAGACAAGATTATGACAGGTTCAAGGACAGCCTCAGAAACTTAGCAAGATCCTGTTTTAAAATAAAAAATAAAAAAGGGCTGGGGGTCTGACTCAGAGTTAGAATGCCCTGAGTTCAATCCCTAGTACCCCCCCCCCAAAAAAAACCCCAAACAAACACTACAATTATATAAATACCTGGATCTGTTCTTGAGTCCACTGGTCGAGGTTAACTGATTTTACCCTGGATATGTGCACCCCTAGATTCCTATGGATTCCAGCACATCGAATGCAGATAAATACACCAATGTTCCAGGAGGCCCATCGTGGTCCTGTGAAGGTCAAGAACAGAGCAGTCAAGTACAAATTACAACAACATTCAAGGCCCAAGCTGTGACATTTAGATTATCAGGCAACAGTTCTTTTAAGAGAAAGAATTCTTACAGCAATCATCTTTTTACTGACTTTTTTCATTTCTCCATAGATCAACCTTTTTAAATTTTTTTTAGTGTGTGTGTATATGTATGCTTTACTGGAGATTAAACCCAGAGGCCATTCTACCTCTGAGCTACACCCCAATGCTTACTTTATTTTTTTACTTTGAAACAGTGTCTCACTAAGTTGCAGAGGGCCTTGTTAAGTGGCTGAGTCTGGTGGTACCTCATCTAGTCAACTTTATTTTTAGTGTAATTTTTTTTTTTTTTTTTTTTTTGCGGTACTGGGGATTGAACTCAGGGGCATTCTACCTCCGAGCTACACCCTCAGCCCTATTTTTTTATTCTTTATTTTGAAACCGAGTCTCACTAAGTTGCGGAGTGCCTCACTAGGTAGCAGAGGCTGGCCGCGAACCCGGATCCTCCGGTCTCAGACTCCCGAATGCTGGGATTACAAGCGTGCGCCACCACGCCCGGCGTAGTGTAATTTTTTTAAGTGTACATTATAATGGTTTCTAGTATATGTCCACATATTGTGCAATGATCACCACTATCTAATTCTAGAACATTTCCATCACCCAAAAGAAATCCCAAACCTGTTAGCAGGCACTCCCCATTATTCTCAACCTTTATCTCCCAACCCCTGATGAACAGAGTTATTTTTGTCTCTATGAATTTGCCAATTCTGGACATTTAATACAAATGGAATTATGTAATACATGGGCATTTATACATGGAGCAGTTTTCCACACTGATAAGTACTGAAATACAGAATTAAAATACTCTGCTACTTATATAAAGAAAAATCCCAGGAGAGCGGTGCAAAGTCATTCTATTTAGCTCAGCACCTCACATGAACAATCCTCCTCGGACTTTGCAAGGTGGTGGGCCTGGATTCAGTTTTCCTACCAGGAAAAAAGATACAGACATGGCCTGCCAGCCCAAGGCTCAACCTGAAATTGAAAACTTTGTTTATCCTCTCCTCCCTTGCAGGCCTATAAAATATGCATCCACATTAACTTAATAGGATCCTTGGGCCAATGTCCCTACTTTACCCAGCTACAGAATTATCTAGATTCAAAATTGCCAAATAATGCAATCATTCAGATGTTTATTGAAACAAAAGAGAATTCTCAGATATGAATTTTAATAAACTGTTACAGAATCTCTGATCCCCTGCCAACTTTGCTCACCCTAATAATCACTCTGGAAAATTCTCAAACTCCTCTTCATCATTTTTATACAGAAAAAAAAAAAATGTGACTTACTTTTACATGACACTTGCCAAAGACTTACTAAAAAATCTGATATATTTCCTTCTCCATCATTCCACAGAAATTAACCATGTAAAATAAGCATGTTGAAAGCAGAGGTTGCAATAAAGAAGTGAAAGGACAGCCAGGTGTGGTGGCGTACAGGGCATGGTGGCTCATTCCTATAATTCCAGTATTTGGGAGGCTGAGATAGGAGGATTGCAGGTTCGAGGACAGCCTCAGCAAGTAGTGATATTCTCATCAATCTGGGGAGATGCTGTTTCAAACTAAAATAAAATAGGACTGGGGGTGTAGCTTGGAGGTAGAATGCCTCTGGGTTCAATCTCTAGTACTGAAAAAAAAAAAAAAGTGAAAAGACATTAACTGATTTCCTACATAGATAACTAAGACCTATGTTTGGAACAAGACTTCAATTCTGCAGGTCATGGACAATTATTTGGCTAGCTTGTGTGGTTTGATGCAGGTATTCCTTTAATGAAAAATGCTAGAAAGTTTGTCAAAAATCATTCTTAAAATTTGAATCCACAATTATTATTATTATATTTGTACTAGGGATTGAACCCAGAAACATTCTACCACTAAACAATACCCCTAGTCCCTTTTTATTTTATTTATTTATTTATTTTGGTACTGAAAGTTGAATCCAGAGGCATTCTAGCTCCAAGCTACACTCTCTGCCCTATTTTATTTATTTATTTATTGTGTGTGGTACTGGGAATTGAACCCAGGGGCATTCTACCTCTGACCTATACCCTCAGCTCTATTTTTTATTCTTTATTTTGAAACAGGGTCTCACTAAGTTGCAGAGAGCCTCACTAAGTGGCTGAGGCTGGCCGAAAACCTGCAATCCTATCTCAGCCTCCCAAGTACTGGAATCACAAGAATGCACCACCATGCCTGCTCCTATTTATTTATTATTTATTTTTGTGTTTGGTATTGGAGATTGAATCCAGGGCATTCTACCTCCGAGGTACACCTCCAGCCTTATTTTTAATTTTGAAACAGGGTCTCGCTAAGTTGCAGAGGGCCTCACTAGGTAGCTGAGACTGGCTGTGAGTCTGCAATCCTCCTGATTCAGGCTCCCAAGTACTGGGATTACAAGCATGCACCACCATGCCACACTTTATTTTTTTATTTTCAAACAGGGTCTCGCTAAGTTGCTGAGGCTGACCCCGAACCTGCGATCCATCTGTCTCAGCCTTCTAAGTACTAGAATTACAGGTGTGTGCCACCATGCCTGGCTTATTTTTTACTTTTTGAAACAGGGTCTCACTAAGTTGCTGAGGCTGGCCTCAAACCTAATATTCTTCTGTCTTGGCCTCCCAAATGCTGGGATTACACACACCACCACACCCAACAATAATGTAATTTTTTTTTTTTTTTAACAGAATTCATTTACTATGGCAAATAGTACAAATACAGAAGACTCAAATCCTTCTTGTCACCACCAGGTGGTGTTCTCTGCCTGAAATTATATCATAATGCCTTCCTATCGCTATTGTCTTGTTTCAGGTGGTGGGGGTGTTCTAAAAATGCAAAGTGAAAACCTGGGCAAATGTGAATGAGGCATCTTAGGATGCTGTATCTATTTTTGGTAACAGTTCTCAGACCTGTGACAAGATCTTAGTTACGTAAGCTTTAAAATGGGACCAAAAGTTAATATTTCACGTTTCTTTGGCATTTTTCCTATGATCTAGATTCTAGAGTCTAGAACTCATGATAAGATAGTGAAAATGTATTTGTTTGCTAACAAAGAAGCCAAACATGCTCATAAAAAGTTAGCTGCAAGTCGGACGTGGTGGCGCATGCTTGTAATCCCCACCTTTGGGAGGCTACGACCAGAGGATTCGGGTTCGAGGACAGCCTCAGCTGCTTAGTGAGACCCTCCACAACTTAGTGAGACCCTGTTTCCAAATAAAGAATAAAAAAAATAGGGCTGGAGCTGTAGCTCGGAGGTAGAATGCCCCCAGGTTCCATCCCCAGTACTGAAAAAAAAAAAAAAAAAAAAAGTTAGCTGCAGTCAGGCATAGTAGGGTGTGCTTGTAATCCCAGTACTTGGGAGGCTGAGATGGGAGGATTGCAGGTTTGCTGCCAGCCTTAGCAACTCCTCCACAACTTAGTGAGACGCTGTTTCAAAATAAAGAATAAAATAGGGCTAGGGGTATATCTGAGAGGTAGAATGTCCCTGGGTTCCATCCCCAGTACACCCCCCCCACACACACACACACAGAGTTAGCCGTGATGAGTTGGGTATGGTGGCACATGCCTGTAATCCCAATACTTGGGAGGCTAAGACAGGAAGATGACAGGTTTGAGGATAGCCTCAGTAAGTAGTGATACTCTCGTCAACCTAGTGAGGCCCTGTTTCAAAATAAAAATAAAATAGGGCTGGGGGTGTAGTTCGGAGGTTTAATCCCCAGTACCACATACAAAAAAAGGTAGCTGTGAACTGGGCATAGCGGCACATGCCCATCATCCCAGTACTTGGGAGGTTAAGACAGTATTGAAGGTTTGATGTCAGTCTCAGAAATTTAGTGAGACCCTATTTCAAAATAAAACAGAGCTGGGAGCATAGCTCAGAGGTAGAATATCCCTGGGTTCAATCCCCAGCACCACACACACACACACACACACACACACACACACACACACACACACAAATTGACTGTCAGAAGAAATTTACCCTGGACCTAATTTCTTCTTTATTTTAAAATAAATCATATTGTGTATATTTAAGGTATAGAGCATGATGTTATAAGATATATAGATATGTATGTATGTAGTTATGTAGAGGTTCCCAAAAATATTTGGCTTACCACTCCCTTTTTAAAAAAAAAAATTACTCAGTGCTTCTCTAGAAATCTATCTTTAAGTAAAAAACAGAAACATGCAATAACAAATTTGCATTCTTTTATGCATCTGTATTTCATTCCAGCATCCCCCAGGAGGAGGTACTGCCCCTTTTGAAAACCTACGCATAGAATGGACTCAATTTCAGTCTTCTAGAAAACATGAAATTTTAAGCAGCTTCCTTTATTTCCCTCAAATTATTATTATTATTTTGTTGGGGGGGGTTACTGGGGATTGAACTCAGAGATATTCTACCTCCAAGCTATACCCCCAAACTATTTTATTCTTTATTTTTTAAACAGGGTCTTACTAAGTTGTGGAGGTCCTCACTAAGTAGCTGGCCGCAAACCTGCAATCCTCCTGTCTCAGCCTCCCAAATATTGGAATTACAAGCATGTGCCACCATGCCTGGTTAAAAATTTTATTTTTAAAAGCACTATTTTAACCCCCACCTGTTCCCTTTCTCTGCTACACACCCTTACCCTGCCCTTGTGCCCACACATGCCTGTACCACACAGACAAAGGAAGAAAACTCAGTGTTGGCAGCTGGAGTAGGGGCGCTTAGATTTCACAGTGTGTGGCATTGCTGCTGCAAGCCCAGCTACCTATATTCAGTATACTTGCAAAGATTAGGCACTTGTTCACTACATATTGGTCATGACAACCAAGGAGAAAATACAAAAGATATTCTGAAATTAGAAATGCTGAGAGGCAATATCCCAACCAAGATTGAAAGCAATGAGGATAGAAAAAGAGGATAGACATGGGATCAGCACAACGTAAGAATAAAGTCATAGCTTAGTGAACATATTCAACAGGAGCCTAAAAGCAGCATTAAGCAATATTAAAATTAATATCTAATCTCTGGGCACAATGGCACACATCTCTAATCTCAGAATTTGGTAGGCTGAGATGGGAGGATTGAAAATTGGAGGCCAATCTCAGTAATTTAGTAACACCCTGTTTCAAAACTTAAGAATACACTTAAAGGGAGTGGTGCTAGGAGTATAGGAAGGTATGGACTTGGTTGCTCAGTCAAGATATTATGGGCTGGAGGTACAGCTCAGTGGTAGAATATTTGCTTTAGCATATACGCAAGGCCTGAGTTTGATCCCTAATGCCACAAAAAAGGAAATCAACTGCAGGCTGGGGTATAGCTCATAGCTCAGAGGTAGAGCACTTGTCTAGCATGCTGAGGTCCTGGATTTTTTTTTTTTTTTTTTTCTCCAGGACTGGGGATTGAACCTAGGGGCATTCTACCTCTGAGCTATACCCCCAGCCCTATTTTTTATTCTTAGGGTCTCACTAAGTTGCGGAGGGCCTTACTGAGTAGCTGGGGCTGGCCGAGAACCTGTGATCCTCCTGTCTCAGCTTCCCAAGTACAAGCATGTTCCACCATGCCTGGCTGAGGCCCTGGATTTGATCCCCAGCACTGAAAACAAAACAACAAAACCCAAAACTGTAGAAAGTACTAGCCCAGCACATGTATTTTGAAGTCTCACTAGGGTTCATGTCTCCATTTGCAAACTGGAAAGCATATAACATCCAATTCATACTCAACTTCTGGATAGCATCTATATATGGAGTAACTATTGCTGCCCTGCTGCAGATCTCCCTTGCTGCTAAAACTCTCCCCTCCCCAGAGCTACCAGGATTAGAAGAGTTGCAGGCTTGAGAACTCAGCAGAGAGGAGAACTAGTGTTACAGATAGTTTCAAAATACTGCAATAATAATACTGATCTCCAACCTATGGAGATCAGACAAATGTTTGGGGGAAACCAAACATAAATTGATGGCTACCTATATTTCAACTTGCCAGCATCATAGAGCTTGAAAATTTCCTCAACAGGAGAGGGAGGAGAGCGAAAATCTCTTCCATCTTCTATCCAAGCCCTGTTGAGTATGCTCTGGAAAATTCTGGAATCTATTCATTTCTACCTAGACCTCATCTCTCTTACCTATAAACATTCATTCTCCTAACATGATTTATTGAGTACCTATGTTCCCAAGTACCCTGTCTGCTGAATACTAGGTATACAAAGGCAGAGACTATAAAAATGAGATATCTTTGTTTGAAAAAAACTTACAGACTGACTAATTGGTCTCCAGATTTCCACCAGAATAATCTTTCTAAAACACAAATCTGTACAGATCAGACCACTGAGTATAAACCTTCCATGTTAGTCTTATACACAGAGGTGAAAATGTAAAGTGGTGCAAAGTTTCTGAATGTCAAACAGCTCTCAATCTTGTGCCACAAAATCAGCTCTTCCTCCATTCTTCTCCATGTTCATCAATTATCCCACATTCAACTGCACCAGTCAGAAATTTATGCATCATCTTTGAAACCTCTCTCTCTTTCAACTCCCACATCACCAAGACCAAAACCAGCATCTTTTTTCTCCATCTATACTACTACTTTCCTGAGCTAAAGTCACCAAAATTTTTTGGACCTGAGCAATAATCTCATAATGTCGCTCCACTTTTATTTTATATTATTTTCTCCTCCAAACAGAAACCCAAACCAATCTCCACAAAACAGCCCACTTGAACTCTTCAAAGAGCAAAAGTCAATTTGTTATTCTGTTGCTTAAAACCCTTCTATGCTACTTGGGAGGCTGAAGTGGGAGGATTGAGAGTTTGAGGCCAGCCTAGGCAACTCAGCAAGACCCTGACTCAACAACAACAAAACTCTTCTATGGCAAGTTTCTTTCTGGTCCCATTGGATTAAAGAACAAACCCTTAACATGGTCTCCAAGGTCTTATATGAGTAGCCCATGTCTATGGGTCATCCCCAGCCTCTCAATTCCTAGACACTAGCCTTCTTTCATTTCCTCAAGGTACCACATGTTCTCTTAGGGCTTCTGGTCTTTGTACACCCTGCTCTCACTGCCTAAAAAGTTCTTTCTCCACCAACATCCACCACTTGTAGCTGGGCCAATTTCCATATACCACGAGAGTCTCAGCTGAAATGTTTCTTCCTCAAAGGAGCCTTTCCTTGGACTCTAATCTGCACCAAATTACAATCTCTCTTCCATTCTTTCTTTTGCTCTTTACATTTTATTATAGAAAACTTCAAATGCACACAAGCAGAGTATAATTAACTGCCAGTGTCAGCAATCATCAACTCAGCCAGTCTTATTTCAGTTATATTTCTACCCACCTTCCCTCACCCCCAAACCTTGTTTTTGTTTGTTTTAAATGGGGTTTCACTAGCTGGGCATGGTGGTGCATGCCTGTAATCCCAGTAAGTGGGAGGCTGAGACAGGAGGACCATAGGTTCAATGACAATTTTAGCCACATAGTGAGATTCCCAGCAACCTAGCAAGACCCTGATTCAAAACAAAAACATAAAAAGGGCTGGGGATGTAGCTTGGACATAGAATGCTCCAGCTTCAAACCCCAGTACTACTAAAACAAAACAAACAAACAAACCCATAGGGTTTTGCTAAATTGCTGAGGCTGGTCTTAAACCTGTAATCTTCCTCTCTCAGCCTCCCAAGTACTGGGATTACAGGTGTGTGCCACCACACTCACCACACTCCAAATAATCCAGCCTTGGATTGTTTATCCAGCCTTGGATAATTCCAAACATTATACCATCTCATCTGTATTTATTTCAGTTTATGTCACTAAAAGATATAGATTTTTTTAAATGTTATAAACTTTCATTGACCCTTTATTTTTCTAATTTGTACCACATTTTGTTATATTTGTGTGACTGTTTAACCTTTCTTTCCCACTGAACTATATATGCCACAAGAGCTGACACCAGATCTGTGACAGTCACTGCCATTCTTGGGGCACTTCATTGTTTCCCACACATAACAGGGAGGCAGTTTGTTTATTTATTTGTGGTGCTGGGGATTGAACTCAGGGGCATTCTATCTCTGAACTACATCCCCAGCCTCATTTTATTTTTATTTTGAAACAGGGTCTCACTAAGTTGATGAGAGTTTCACTACTTGCTGAGGCTGTCCTTGAACCTGTGATTCTCCTGTCTCAGCCTCCCAAGTACTGGGATTACCAGCATGTGCCACCATGCCTGGCTTGTTCATCTAATACTTAATACCTGATTAATTAGTTACAGGTCTCTCTTGCCCTACTCAGACTGTAAGCTCTTAGAAAGCAGGGCACATTAAAAAAAAAAAAAAAAGGATTTTTTAAAGTTAAAAAAAAAAAAAGAAAGCAGGGCACATGTCCTTCACTATCCAAAATATTTAGCACAATAAAAATAAAGATGATACACTATAAATATTAATTAAGTGAACTTATCAATGAGCAACATAAAGCTGTATAATTTTTTTGTGTTTTGCAAAATGAGGGAAGTCATTTTCAAACACCCTAAAGGCACAGCGCTCACACAGAAGAGGCATGAGCTTACTCAGCGAGGCTTCGAAGGCAGAACTAGTACCAAAGAGCGGAAGCTGATTTTAGCACACTCTGGGGGAGAATTTTCTAACAATTAAGGTTGTGTGAAAATAAACGCAGCACATTCAGAAATAGTAAGATCCCAGTAGGGACAGAGGCTGGGTAATCAACAATCAGGGCTGGTAGAGAAATGATACCCATATAGTAAACTGAACAAACAATGTACCCTAGGTCCTTTCTACTACTGAAGTTCTAGTAGATATCTGTAGGCAATGTTTTGGTCCCTTCCTGATCAACATTCAATGGCTCTGAAAATGCAAAATGAGACAATTTATGAAGATGTTATATATTGATGAACCAAAAATATTGAATCAAATTCAGTTTATGAGCTGGGATTGGCATTAAAAACTGATTTAAATGTGATCTATACTAAGAAAAAACCTAACTCCGCAAACTCTAATTTTAAAATAGAGGTTAATTCTCTTTGACTTAGCCTGTTATTAGTCACAAAATTTGGAAGCCAAAGTAAAAAAGCAGCGGTATTTGTTTTTTTGGTTTGTTTTTGGTGGTATTGGGGATTCTACCTCTGAGCTACACCTCCAGCCCTATTTATTTTTATTTTGAAACAGGATCTTGCTAGGTTGATGAGTCTCACTACTTGCTGAGGCTGTCCTCAAACCTGCAAACCCCAACTATTGGGATTATAAGCGTGTGCTACCACATCCAGCTGCAGTATTTGTTTTAAGAGCAAATCCAGCCAAGTGTGGTAGCACACATTTGTAATCCCAGTATCGGGAGGCTGAGACAGGAGGATCGAAGATTGGAAGCCGCTTCAGGAATTTATTGAGACCCTGTATCCAAATAAGAAATAAAATCAGGCCGGGCATGGTGGCGCACGCTTGTAATCCCAGCATTCGGGAGGCTGAGACCAGAGGATCCGGGTTCGCGGCCAGCCTCAGCTACCTAGTTAGGCACTCCGCAACTTAGTGAGACCCGGTTTCAAAATAAAGAATAAAAAATAGGGCTGGGGGTATAGCTTGGAGGTAGAATGCCCCTGAGTTCAATCCCCAGTACCGCAAAAAAAAAAAAAAAGAAATAAAATCAGGCTGGGAGTACAACTCAAAGGTAGAATACCTCTGGATTCAATCCCCAGTACCAACACACACACAAAAAGAGCAAATCTTATGCCAGTTACCTCAGTTCCACTTGTTACAGGCCTCAATTCTCTAATTCACTACAAAGACTGGACAGAAACACTAGTACGATCTTGGAGAAATTCAGGGCTGCTGAGAGGTATGTTTACCAGCCTATTTCCATCCATACAAAAGAGAATTCATCCAGTTCCCTGTTCCAGAATAACAATAAACAGCAAGTACAGCCATTTTAAGGAACCATGAGACCAAACTAAGGGCTTGCTCAATCAACCTCTGCTCTCTGAATGTTCTGCAGAAGTTCCCTTCCATCTGGGCCATTTTGCAAGAATGTTATGTCTCCTTGTCAAAAAGAGACACTGTCCACATCCGTACATTTGAAATAAGAAACAGTAGAAGTTAGGCTTTCTAGCCAGGTATGGTGGTGCACACCTGTAATCCCGGTACTTGGGAGGCTGAGACAGGAGGATCACAGGTTCAAGGCCAGCCTTAGCAACTTAGCGAGGCTCTCAGCAACTTAGCAAGACCCTGTTTCAAAATAAGAAATAAAGCCGGGCATGGTGGCGCACGCTTGTAATCCCAGCATTTGGGAGGCTGAGACCGGAGGATCCGGGTTCGCAGCCAGCCTCAGCTACCTAGTGAGGCATTCCGCAACTTAATGAGACCCGGTTTCAAAATAAAGAATAAAAAAAAAACAGGGCTGGGGGTATAGCTCGGAGGTAGAATGCCCCTGAGTTCAATCCCTAGTACCACAAAAAACAAAATAAGAAATAAGAAATAAAAATAGCACTGTGGGTATAGCTCAGAGGTAGAATACTCCTGGGTTCAATTCCTAATAGCCCCCCCAAAAGAAGTTAGGCTTTCTAAATTTGAGGTGAGGCAAATTAAAACATTTCTGAGATTAAGGAATAAAGATTAATACTACACCAAGGAATTTGTTTATTTTTTATGGTACTGGGGATTGAACCTCCAAAGCTACACTCCCACCCTATTTTTTATTTTTGTTTTGAAACAGGGTCTCACTAAGTTGCAGAGAGCCTAAGTAACTGAGGCTAGCCGTGAACCTTGATCCTCCTGTCTTGGCCTCCCAAGTACTGGGATTATAAGCGTGCACCACCATGCCCAGCTAGGAATTTAAAATTAGAAAAATCAGAAGTGGAGGCCTTCTGATATAGCTCAATAGTAGAAGGCTTGCCCAGACATGTGAGGCCCTGGGTTTGATCTCCAAGACCACCAAAAAAAGAAAATTAGAGATGGAAAGAACCTTAGAAGTCAGTGGGTCCAACCTCCTGATGAACGCAAGAGATCCTTCTATGAATGGCCACCCGCTCTTGGAGTGCTAAGTCAATTAGAAACCATCTCAAAAGGGACTTGGTAGCTGGGCATGGTGGTGAATGCTTGTAATCCCAATCAATACTTGGGAAGCTGAGACAGGAGGATAGCAGGTTCGAAGCAGCCTCAGCAACTTAGCAAGATCCTATTTCCAAATAAAAAAGTAAAATAGGTCTGGGAGTGTAGCCTGGAGGTAAAAGACCCCTAGATTCCATCTCTAGTACCACCAAAAAAAACAAAAAAAACAACAACAAAAAAACTGTACTTGGTTCTACTATGAGATGGCCTCCCTTTTGCTAAATACCATTAGTTTGTCTTCTTACTACTTCTATCTCCTGATACTATGTTTTACTTCTTCCATATTTATATAAAATATCAAAGTATGCAAGATAAAATGGAGGTTTGGAGATTCTAGCGCAAGAGAACAGCTAATCATATAGTTAACCAAAATACAAGTCAGCTGAGCCAACTTAATTTTGTAGGTCAATGAAAGGATAGATGTAGCAATTAGATTGCTATGACATCAGCAGAGATGAAGCAAAACATCTTTACCTTCCTACCAAGTAACCAGAAAAAGAAGGTAAGTGAAGCAGAAAGCCGCTAAGTACTCATAGACGAAGTGATAGTAAACCTACATCTAAACCTAATTCGGCAGTTAACTTCAAGTGGCTTTTCTCAAAAGACATCAAGGCCTGTAACACTAGGAAATCAACTGGGAGGCAGAATGAGGTCTAGTGAAGAAAAGGAGCGAGACATTCTTCATCTTTCTCAGGTTCTTAGCAGTGCTCACAGACAGCGAGTTGCCTTGACTTTGCCCAGCCTGGAAAAGGGAGAGCCACAAAATTATATACCCCTGAAAAAGAAAAAAAAAAAAAAAAAAAAAAAGGAATACAGAAAAGAACTAAAGTCCAAAACAACAAATAACACAGCCAAGTCCACAGCTGGGTACAACAGCATTCCTCAGCTCCTCTGTACACTGGCTACTCATTTTCTCAAAATCTTAGGAAACCCAATACTTGCTCTCAACTCTTTGCATATTTGTATATATCTGAAGTTATCTACCTGGCGTCTGCTATCCACAGACCTAAAGTCTCGGGTTATCTAAACTATGCCACTAATTAGCTATAGCTTTAGGCAAGTCAGTTCACTTCTCTGAGGTCTACTTCCTTACCTAGGTGAGATTATCTCTAAAATCTACTTCTTCTTAAAGATAGTAACTATAAGCCAGGAGTGGTGGCCACTGTAATCCCAGTACTTGGAAGGCTGAGACAGGAGGATCTCAGGTTGGAGGACAGCCTCAGTAAGTAGTGAGACTCTCATCAACCTAGCAAGACCCTGTTTCAAAATAAAAATAAAATAGTGCTGAGGGTGTTGCTTGGAGGTAGAATGTCCCTGGGTTCATTCCCCAGTACAAAAAAAAAAAAATAGTAACTATACCTCTAAAATTCATTAAACTCTTAACTTTCAGTAAATTTAGCTCCACATCAATCTTCCCTAGTTTATTATTAGTAGGTAGGGATTTACTGTAGGTTAGGTTGTGACTCTTTTGTATTTTTTAGGTACTCAGGATTGAATCCAGGAGCACTCTACCACTGACCTATGTTCCAGCTCTTTTTATTTTTTTTATTTTGAGACACAGTCTTACTAACTTGCCCAGGCTGGCCTCAAACTTGCTATCCTCCTGCCTCAGCCTCTGGAGTAGTTGGGATTGCCTTTCTGTCTATCCCAGCAGTGGCTGGTGACTAGTGTATACTTACATGATGCTTCTGGCAATAAAGAACTATCAAATCAACCAACCTGTACAATTATTACTCAACTCTGATCCTCGGAAGACTTCAGGAGGGAAAGGACAAGGTCCTAGTTGGAATCTTTTGTTGCCTCTGAAAAGAACATTTTGCCAAGGTATGTTCTAAAGATGTCATCGCCCCATTCAAAGATATGTAACTAGACCCCCACCATCAACTAAACTCTACATTTCCAAGTATGACTTAAATTCTTCCACAATGTGGGTCTTTCTAGAATCAATTCTTATTACTCCTCTTTTCACTTCTATACACCAACAGTGACATCACGTCCCCTTAAAACTGTACAGATGCCACACAGAGAAATTGAGAGAATGACTTCTGCCCACAGACATCTGAGGTGTTTTTCTGATTTGGACACAGGACATAGACAGAAGGACCTCTGAGTATGGTAAGTCCCTGATGACTACTAGAGAGCCTCCTATCACCACAAAAATCAGTGTATGCATATACCAAAACATCGTTTTGTATACTGTAGATACTTATCAATTGTATTTTAAAATTGTAATACAATTTCACTTATCAATTATACCTTAATTTAATTTTTTTTTTTTTTTTATGTGTGAGGTCCTGGGTTCAATCCCCAGCACTACCCAAAAAAAGTTTGTTTGTTTAAATGTCTTTCTAGCTGGTCCTGGGGCATCTATGCAGGGCTCTTGGGGGTGCCGTCTGAAAGTGTAAGACAAGGCCCAAATCTCTCGGCATTTCCCTTGGAGATTCCAGTATGTGCTGTTAACGATTGCTTTAATAGTAAATAGTGGACACATTTTAAGGAGGGAAAAAGATTTTCTGCCTGGATTGAAGAATGTCCTAAAGCCAGTGAGACTGGACTGATCACACAAGCCAGCAAAGGCCTCAAGTTGCTTCCAGTGGAGGGCAGCCCCCTGCCGTCACAAACACGGAGTAGGATAAAACAATAAAAATCTCAACAGGTCCACCTCTTCACTTGGGCATACACAGTAGCTTTTCTCAAAAAAAAGATAAAAGTGAGTCCCTCAGCTTCATTTAATGGGTGAAATGACGCCTTCAGAGACACATGGTCACTCAGAGCTGCATCAAAAGCCCTTCATTCCTCTGACTGGCATCCAGAAAGGCTTCAAAGCATCTCAGAAGAATGAAGAACAACTTCCAAGGGAAATAACGGATTGTGTGGTCGAAACACTCATACTCAGGAAAGCCTAGCCTTGCATTTCCCAAGGAGAACCGAAAGAATGCTGGAAAACTTGAAAACATGAGTGAGCTAGGTTGTAAACAAGAGAGAGAGCCAGCTAAAAATCTGAAATGGTGTGGAGATGATAAATTTGTCTGCTCTCTTTAGAGCAGATTACATGGATGATGGCAACTTGGAATTGGGAAAAGGGTGAATCAGAAAATGGAAACCACCTATTGTCAGAAGTGAAGCTGAAGAAACTCTTTATTAACTTAAATGTTCTCCCCCCCCCCCCCCCCCCCCCCGGTACTAGGGATTGAATCCAGGGACATTCTACCTCCAAGCTACAACTCCAGTCCTATTTTTTACTCTTTATTTTGAAACAGGGTTTCACTAAGTTGCAGAGGGCCTCACTAAGCAGCTGAGGCTGGCCATGAACCTGCGATCCTCCTGTCTCAGCCTCCCAGATACTGGGATTACAAGTGTGTGCCATCATGCTGGCTTTAAATGATCTCTTAAAAAGACTTCAAGAAGTAAGGCTATATCTCCAACCCTTTTTTATTTTTTGTTTTGAAAACAGGGTCTTGCTAGGTTGCTGAGAGTCTCACTACTTGCTGAGGCTGTCCTGGAACCTGTGATCCTCCTGTCTCAGCCTCCAAAATACTGAGATTACAGACGTGTGCGACCACGCACAGCCTTCATTAGCTCTTTTTTTTTTTTTTTTTTTTTTGGTGAGGGAGGGGTTACCGGGGATTGAATCCAGGGGCATTCTACCTCTGAATTACACCCCTAGCCATATTAGTATTATTATTTGTGTGTGTGTGTGTGCGGGGGGTTAAACCCAAGGACATTCTACCCCTGAGCTACACCCCCAGCCCTATTTTACCCCCTATTTTGAAACAAGGTCTTACGAAGTTGCTGAGGGCCTAAATTGCTGAGGCTGGCCAAGAACCTGCAATCCTCCTGTCTCACCAACCTGCGACCCTCCTGTCTCAGGCTCCCAAGTACTGGGATTACAAGTGTGTGCCACCATACCTAGCTTTCTTCCCTCTTCCTCTTCCTCCCTTCTTTCCTTCCTCCTTTCTGTTCTTCCTTCCTTCCTTCCCTCCCTCCCTTCTTTCTTTCTTTTTTTTTTTTTTTAAATACAGTC